>JAUTDX010003018.1:0-59851 GCA_030844895.1 Ambrosia x helenae
AAGCATTTTGTTAGAATTAAAAATACACAGTAACATGTTGGAATGAAATCTTTATCTTATATACAAGTTTATTTATACATGAAAAGCTTTACAATAAGTCATGTCATTATACTAGTGTCACAAGAACCATTCCATATAACAACTACTGATGCAAATGCTAAAAATTCTTTATACACACCTTATCACGGTATTATTTTGTTCAACCTACCATATTTGAACCATAATAACAAGGAATAAAAATGTGGGTGTGTAGTGCTCCTATGGGGGCAACAATTCTGGCATTGGTGACTTTTCGATAATAAGGGGTGGTCGAAGTGTTGAACACACATGACTTCTGGATCTGTATTTGCACTAGTGATCATCAGTGACACAAAATCTTCATTGTTTTAAAAAAAAATAAGTGGGTTGGATAGTTGGATCATGCCACCCATCACTTGCTCTAATTCCAACTTAGTGATGTCCTGATTGTTACAGTTATGCAAATATCTCCACTATAATCAACATCAAACTCATCTACTGTACATTACTTAAATCCCCGCATGCCCTCTACAACAACCCTCATATTCATATTTTCACATGGACACCGATCCGAGCTACTCTCATGACATATGACCATGAATTCTTCTTCCTCTAACATCAAGTCCTAAATCAAAACTTGTCATGGTTAGCGACAGTGTTGTACTTAAGCCACTCACACAAATCATTCTTTCTTTGGTTTACACAAATTTACTTCAAGTTTGCTTACACAAATTTACTTCAAGAAAGTATCATTGTTTCTATCAAATGGTTAAACACTTGAGTTCCCAATTTACCATTTAGCATATTTTTCTTCAGTTGACGTAAATCATTATGGTTTTCTAACAATAAACCTAAAACACGTAAACTACTTCACCATTATAGCAACTTTGGTGATTTGTAGTGTATTCTCCCATATTTCGCTCAATCTTCATTTGTTGTTGCCCTTGCATGCTATTTCACCGCCCACATGACATAATTGTCTTAGATCGACATCCCAACAACTCTATATATCTTTGAGTTTTTTAGTTTCTAGGAAATATTTATTTTACATGTTAAACGTTAACCTTGTGCCATTCTTGCTAGTTAGGCAAACATTAATAAATAATTTTTTTCTACTATTAATTAGTTTAAGTTAGTATCTTATGATGTTATGTGTGAAGCCAAATTTTTCTACTACATTTACATATCTGTGTCACTATATCTTAATAGTTTAACACACACACACGCACACAACACACACACACACATATATATAAGCTTTTCAGTATGAGAGCTGCACATTACGACATTAGTTAATTAATGTTTTCTTCTAATTAATTATGTGATTTTAGGCATAATGGTATGGTTATGCACTTATGCTAGTTATTGGGAGTTACACCGTGTAGATATAAATGCCTTTCAATAAAAGGTTTAAACTTCACTTTGGCTATATTGTATATTGTATAAAGAGAATTAAGTGTAACATTAACTGGAACACATTAAAAATACTTTGGCTTTTCAGTATTGTTGCTAGTTTGACCACCTACTTCATCAACTTATGAGAGATTGTGATCGTAAAGGAACTACATCAACTTATGAGAACTTCATGTCTTTTTGTACGTCCTACTTGTCTTTTGACATTTATTATGTTTGCAGTTCTTATCTTATACTTTTGATGATCTACATACTAAAAAACATGAAAAAGGAGGGCTAGTTAGGCTTGCATTTGGTAAGTTTTAAAGTAGACGAGTCGGGTAATGTGGACAAACACCTAAAAGCACGATAGAAACTTTATTACATGTTCACAGTCATATTCTTGTAGTTATCGAGGATTGAGCTTACCATCAATTCATTCAATGGTGTCTTCACCTTTGATAGCATGATCTCACAGTTGTATGCGCGCTTTGTGTTCAATCTGTTAAGAAGTGTGAAATATCAATAACTAACAGATACAAAGGTGTTTTAAACTGGCCAGTCCACTTTCATAATCTTTCGGATAGAAAAGAAAAGGTATCATAATACTTTGATGCAATTACATGTATATGAGTAAATCTAATTGAACTAATTTAATTGATTACCAGGGATATTTTTTCTGGTTTATTAGCTGCTCCAGCTTTTACTCTTGCAGCCATATCTGCATTTGGATTGAATGCTGAGAAGAGATTCTCAATTTCCGACATATCAAACTCTGGTGCTCTAATCCATCCACATCAACCATAAGAAATATAAGAACACCAACACACCAGAACTAAGTAGAAAATATCATGAACAAAAAGAGAAAAAAAAGAAAAAGAAGCACTTGAAGGTTCACCATATTTTGTGATTCTACCACATGCTTCCTTGTGCTGGTTTATTGATCTTTGACCAATGTAAAGGCTTCAGTTTTTGTGTCGGTTGAGGTCTCACCGCAGTTGTCCTTGCTAGAGCGCGCGGCTTATTTACAGAAGGTGGTTGAGATGGAGCAGCCAGACTAGGTTCTCTTGAAAGAGCCGGCGGAGGAGGAGGTGGTGGATCGCTACCTTCTTTCACATTTCCATTAGAAGGAGGAGCAGCTGGAGGAGGGGGTGGTGGTGCTACCTTGGGTTTTGGTTGGGGGAGGCGTTGGCGGTGCTGGTGGTTTTGGGTGCTGGTGGGGGCCGGTGGCGGTGGAGGAGGAGGTTCTTCAGCTGCCTTCTTTGGAAGTGGTGGTGGCGGTGGAGGAGGCTCCTTCGCCTTACCATCTGGCAGCGGAAGAGAAGGTAGGGATGACGCAGT
Source organism: Ambrosia x helenae (assembly GCA_030844895.1). Taxonomy (NCBI): domain Eukaryota; kingdom Viridiplantae; phylum Streptophyta; class Magnoliopsida; order Asterales; family Asteraceae; genus Ambrosia; species Ambrosia x helenae. The sequence continues at coordinate 2,752 of JAUTDX010003018.1, forward strand.
TGTAGTTCCATGCAGTTTCTCAGAAGCAGAAGGATGTGCATATGTCAAGATTATATGAGATGGCAGGGATGATGAAGGAGATAGAGACTTTTAGAAGTATCTGTAGGTGTTTGTGTTTGACGGTGGCAAACTCTTTAGTAATTGTTTGAAGCAAGGTTCTGGATTCAGTTCTTTGGAACTTGCTTCCAACATTTCATTAACAACATCAGATAAAGGGCATCTGGTGCAGCCTGTTTAATGCATCGTCGCTTTTAGGAACAAGCCAATCCCCACTGCCAAACATATCTTGAACTTTAGCAAATGCTTCACTGGTAGCCCTTCTTCCCCAAAGCAAGACAAATCTACTGGCACCATAGAAGCCGAGGGTCCATTTCTGAGAAAAGAAGCTTCATTCAATGAAAGAAAGTGCATTTAGTTAATCTGCATGATAACAAATATGATTGTGGATGTTAATTTAAAGAAGTATGTATATACCTCAGCTCTGAAATCTTTATGGAACTGATCCTTAGCATCCCAGCGTATGTCAATTTCATCGCGATTAAGTATCAACATGTTTGACTTAATAAACGCTGTGTTGAATATGGCGCGATACATGAGTTTTTCTCTCACCATGTCCTCATGTAAGCTGATACACTCCAGCACGACGTCACCTTGAATATGGCAATTAATATCAATTTTAACAAGTTCACTTTCTGCCTGCGATAGATACCAAACTTCAGAAGAATGAATTAACACTACATCTATCGAAGAAACATGTAAGGAATATGAATTATACATTTTACCTGATTGTAGTACCGAATATTCTTTCGCCTCCTTGGCGTTGAGAATAGAAGTTTGGGAGTTTTATCAATATGTAACAAAGGATCGCGCCCATAAATCCTAAAAACAGGAGAGCAACCACCTTTTCCATCAAAATCGGGAATCATTCTCATTATGACACAATCCAAAGTGAGTGCCTTGTCTGCAGGAGGCCATTCTGAGTCAGCAACATTCCTCCTCGACACATACTGTAAGTACCTCAATTGAGAAGGCATAGGATTTATTGGTGCCATTTTGGATAACTCAATAGGAGCCTGCTTATAAAACAATCTCCAAGGCTTTGGTTTGAACGGCAAAATATTTTCTGTAAAGTGCCAGAGCGGCTGCCATGAAAGCCAAAACCGGCCAACCACCAATCTCTGAGTGCATTATGAGAATGTTTTGCTGCCCAACCGAGAGCCAGCTTTCTGTTGATTTTAAAAAATGGTGGATCACCTCCAAGGAGAGCAATGGACAACCTTCATAATGGCGAGGATAGTCCATTATGGTAATATGATCATAGCCTGCCAAAGCAGATGCGATCCGGTTTTCTTTATGGCTCTCCCGGAAATCAAGAATCATGATTGAACATTCAGGGAACATTTCCTGTTGTTGAGTTATTACTTCTCAGATAAGCTTTATAATCTTGTTCCCAAGCTCCAGTGGTGAAACAGCAGTCAAAGACTATACACCAATATCAAACTGAAATAAGCTCTAATCTCTTTGTGCGTGTGTGTGTGTGTGGGGGGGGGGGGGCGGGTGTTAAAAGGACAATGCCCGTCAAATTACGAAAATAAAGATTACAAGCAAAGCCCACTCTTCCCACATGGGGAGAACTGCTGAACAATAGGAAACAATGATAGACTAGCCATCTAAACAAACTCAAAGCATAAGCAAACAAATATAAGTAATTACCCAGTAAGCACAATATACACTAACTAATAAACAAACAGAAAAGGGGGATAGAGAGGTTGCTCCGTTGAGACCCCAGCTCTAAATTCTTTTGTTTTACATCTACAATGTAGCTAAGAGAATCAAAGCAACAAACCATAGAAAAGTACTAATGATGAACGTTGTAAAATAACCATAACATAGAGTGAGTAAACTATAATAGCTACAGATAAAAGACCAAAACTATAGAAAAAAGCACTAACCCTTATGCAAGTAAAGCAAACAAAATGTCATATATGCCAAGAGAGCACCAAGGCAAGGCTAAAGCAAACAAAAGTATAGGTCAAGGTAAGGCACCTAAATAGATCTAACCATAGTTATCAAAGGCGCTAGGCGCACTCAAGGCGCATAGGCCTAGTCTGGGGCCTAGGCGCAAAGCGCAAAAAAATGAGGGCCTGAGAAAAAAAAAACGAACAAGAAAATAAAGTAAAAATATATTAAAATAATACTATTTTTCATCTAGTTAGTATTCAAAAGTTTGAAATATTAATCTATTAGTGTATAGAAGTAGTGTTCCTTAGATAAAAGTAGAAATCTGGTTGAAACCTAGCCATATATAATTTAACGATTTTGGCTGGAAACTCTTCGTAATTTGGGAATCTAGCTGAAATTTGCGCCTAAACCATCACCTGCAGAATTAAAGCGCAATTTCCTTGACTTAAAGCGCAAATGCATTGCCTCGCCTAAAAAATGGGCCTAGGTGCAAGAGGCGGTGGCTTTTAACAACTATGGATCTAACACAAGTTATACACTCCTCTAAAGATCCGTAACCCTAATATGTCATCTCCAAAAACTCCTATCCCCAGATCATGCCCTCAAAGATATCCAAGTAATCAATATATCAAATCCATACTTACAACGAAAATTTTTAAATACATTAGGAATTAAAGCCGTTGTTCCTTGTAGTGCCTAGAAGTGAAGTGAAGATAAAATAAGAAATAAATTTAGAAGAAAGGTCTTTTACACAAGGGATACAATCAATCATATTGCATAATTAAACACACATGCATGCATATATATATATATCAACCTAATTACTTCAATTAGGGATAAATATTAATTACCATAAATTCTTTCAAAGACAAAGACAAGGTTTTCTGGCAGCCTCTTGGACAAAAGTTTACGTAGTAACAATGCCATAGGAATTCAGTGATTTTGGAACCCTAGGAACAGTTTTGGATGAATCCTCCTCCGACCTTGATGCATTTTACGTTGTGGTTTTGCCTGCATAAGAAGATGTATAGTTTCCGACGTGAATCAATCTAAGGTTTTGGTTGTCAAGGGCGATCGATTTTAATTGCCTGATATTGTTGTGTTTGTGTCACAAGGTTTTTACGAGATCAGCATGGGGAGTTGCACCAAATTAACGATTTGTTTTCTTTTCCAATTTTGCAAATATGGGTATTCTTTTTCACACTAAATGTAGGGTTTGGTACGTACAAACGAAAGACGAAATAAAATGGACTATTTCAAAGGGCTGTTCAAATTGATCGTCGTTTGTGGATCGTTCGCCGCTTGTTTGGAAAATGTTTGAAAGATGCTCGCTCGATCCTCTGCCCAGATGTAAATGAGCAGATCGGCTCGGTTTAGCTCGAATAAATTATTATTTATTTATCTTAGGCTAATTGTTATATATAAAGCTATAAATATTACTATGATTTGGATGTGTATGTATAATTATATATATACATCCAAATCATAATAATATTTATAGTTTTATATATAACATTTGGCCTAAGATAAACAAGTAAAATATAAATAGCCCGCTTAATCCAATAAAAATTTAACACAAAGTTTAATAGTAAACCTAAAGTTGTGAAGTAAAAGTCTTGACTTCATTATGTTATTAGTCGTCAATTGCTAAACATCACTTAATATCACCGTACGTCACAATGCTACACTTGTTCTCTGTAGTATGCTCATCACCTCACTACCTTAACATAAGCCTCATTTTCGGACACTCGAACCTAAATTTTAGGATCAATAACGGACAATTTGACCTTGGGTGTCACCCCGACAACGAAAACATTGAAAGAAACATCCTAATTTTATGGTTGTCCGAGTTACTCTCCGCTCGGAAAAATTCACGCTTTTGAAGAGTGCTCGCTCGGTTGTAAATGAGTCGCTCAGCTCGGTTCGGTTTGTAAACAAGCCAAGCACGAGCAAAGGTCTGTTGGGTTCGGCTCGGCTCGTGAACAACCCTAATTTCGATGGAATGAAAAAAGGGAAATCACGATTTTAACCATTGGGTTTTCTAAAAAGCGAAAATAAACATGTGAAGAGTCTATGTGGAGACGTCTCTCATGCAAACTAAGACCCATCAACTACTAGCGAATCAAAACACGACAAGTGGAGTGAAGACTCCTCGGGCGACTCAATCGTCGTTTTTTGTGAGGTGTCTCACCTTAGACGTCTGAGGTGGGTATTTTGGCTTTTGAACGAAGTCAAAGGCTATTATGGTGATTTTCCCATAAAAATGTGGCTGGTTAAAGTAATTAAATCACCCATTAACATAAGACATTTCGCTCCCCCTAGAAACCTCAAATGTTTCATTCCATCAAACACCCCTATTTTTTTTCATTCCATTCCCATTGTCACACTTCATCATCACCACTGAGGCATTGACGACGACCACCACCACCCGCCATTGCCACCGCCCGCCACAACCACTGTCGCCATCCCCCGTCGCCACCACCACTCCTATCGACCACCTCCACCTTCGTCAACCACCGCCACCCCCAACCACTACCGTTGTCACCCACCCCGAGGACCACGGCCTCCCATCACCCGTTGCCACCCACCACTTCGGACTGTTGCTGCCACCCATTGCTGCCGACCACTACTGCCAACGCCATTCATCGTTGCCGATCACTGCCGCCACCCACTGCTGCTGACCACCCTTGCCATCGCCACCCATCGCCACTGTCGACCATCGTCGCTGCCACCCACCACAGACACCCCCACCATTGTCACCTGCCCGCCACATACCACCACCACTGCCACCCACTGCCAATTTTATTTCATCATCTTTCCTGCCTAACAAACTACGTAAAGTAATGATTATTTAATTCCTACGTGGTAACCAACAAGACCAGGAAATGGTAATGATCCATTCCATTCCTTTGTTTATTCGATTTCTAAGTAAATTCCATTCACTCGTCTATTCCATTACTACATACCAAACATACCCTCACTTACCACCATTGCGCCGCCGCAGTCATCCCTCCACTTCCTCCCTGTTGCCGCCGGTCGACACCAAGTTAGGGTTCCGGCGCCGCCTCGTTGCCCTGTTAGGCTTCCGACCAGTCGCGAATCATTGCCGGATTTGCAGGACTCTTCCGTTTTGCTGCTGACTCTGTTCATGTGTGCATGTTTGAGGGCAGGAAGGTTAGTTGTTTATTTGTCTGGTTGAGGACTTGAGGTTGAGCACATTCTTTCTTTTTGTTCAGTAAGTTTGTTTCTTTTTTTTTGTTGGTTAAAAAAGAAGGAGAAGACACAAACCAGTGGAGATTTGAAGGAATTGTTTTATAATAAAAAGTTGATCAGAAGAATTTGGTCTTTTTTATTTATTTGAGTTTGTCAGTGGAGAAACATAAATATTATTTTGGTAGGGTTTTGGAGATTAGTTTGACCAACGTGTTTTAGAGAGCCGTTTGTGAAAACAAGATAAACGAGATCATAGACCAGTGATTAGTAATCAGGTGCTATTGTTTTCAGTAATGGTTTTGTTTGTTCGATTAGGTTTCGTTAGTCGTGTTATTGTGATATCATGGCAGAAACGGAATGTGCAAAATCGATAAGTTTAACAGTACGAATTTTAGTTGGTGAACCGGGTTGTAAAGTTCAACCAGGTTGCTAGAAAAACGAACAGAAGGAACTCGAGCAGCTGGCTTTGGATTTGGTTCGTTTTGGCGGGGTGAAAGAAAATAGTATAGGCTAGTCGGTAGCTTTGTTTTTCTTTTACCGGTAAAACCTGAGAAAATGGAAGTAAGGTGACGACATAAGTGAAAAAAAGGTTAGTGGTAAGTCATGTGGACTATTGCCAGTTGGATGATCTTTCGGTTAGAGTTTGCGTTAACTGATCGTATGTACGGTCATAGAACCCTTGGTACCGCTTGATTTCATGAAAGCTCTGCTGCGTTATAACGTTTGCTTGTTAGTTGGTTGGGATAACAGGGACAGTGGGAGCTTGGCATAGTTGACTTGTTGGGGTTGCATCGAGGTGTGGACATTTTTTAGAGTCGATGTCATTTATATGAAATTCTGCTTCTGGGAATGTGTCAAGGTTTGATGCATTGGGACTCAGTGGAAGGCAGTGAGACTCTTGGGTCATGGATTCTGGTGCTTCATTTCACGCTACCCACAGCAGTGAAGCATTGAAGAATTTGAAGAAAGGTGACTTTGGTAAGGTAAGACTGGCGAACGATGAGGTTCTTGTTGTTATGGGCATGGGTGACTTAGATTTGAAGACTTCAGCTGGTTTATCGACTTTGAAGGATGTCAGGATGATTCCAAGCTTAAAGAAAAGTAGATTTCTATTGGCAGTTGGATGAATAGGGACATGCGGTCAAATTCGGGAACGGGCAGTGGAAAGTTGTTAAGGGAATTCTTGTCACAGCTCGATGAAGAAAGCGAGGTTCACTTTACATGGTCAGTTTACCGTCTGAGGGAGTGACCGTCCCAGTTCAGAAGAGAAACAAAGTCGGGTTCACAGAATCTCGTGGGCAGAAGAAGGTTGTCTTTGCAAGTGAGAAACCTAGAGTCACAGGTCAGATTCGGGATAAACGAGCGAGGAAAGGTTCAAGTAGACCAGTCAGAGGTTTTTGTGGCAGTGGGAGCACTGGTTGTGCTTCATTCTGAATTCCTAGACGACATTGGGTCAGGAGAACCAGTATTCTAGCTGATAAAATCTCTCCAGTGGATTACTTGCTGAATATGGAGAGTGTTTATTCTCACGGTGTTTCAGGATCCGGCAGTTCGTGTTAGTGGGAGCCGGTAGAGACAGAGAATGGGTCAGTGGTAGACACAACCATGACTGATGAGTTGGAGCTCTGGGGAGCTTCAGCTGGTCTCCAGGAATAGTGTTGAGGAGATCGGGGTAACTGGACGTGCATTGAAGATCAGAGGGAGATCTTATTTACAGAAGTACAGAAGAGATGGTGCAGTTCGTGGTCCGAAGACACCAAGTGGGAGATTGTTGGAGATGTTGTCTTCGTCAGCCCACATATAGGCCTGACCCAGTATGATTAACTTGGTGATTAAGTTTAGCATAGGGTTTAACCTAACTAGGATCCTATAAATATATCTCTTGTACTTGTAATCTATCATCACTCAATAATAATAATACCCCAGTTGCCCCCGTGGACGTAGGTCAGTTTAGACTGAACCACGTAAATACTTGTGTTCGTGTGCGTGTGTGTTCTCCGATCCTAACAACAAAGCCTATTTGTTGGCCATGTGACGTGACATTTGAATGAGCACTAAAACACCGCATCAAGGAGTGTTAAAGGTGGGTTAAAAGGCTATTCCTGTAGTTTGCATAACACTTGTTAGATGGTGATGATGGTGATAGATTGTCAGGGATGGGAAAAAAAATCCGAAGCGTCTAGGGCAGGTATACTAGATCTCTAATGGGTATGGGACCGAGTAAAGATTGGAAATAAAATATTTTGTGGGCATGAGATTAAAAGAATACCCGACCCGATGATCCAAAACTATATACCCATTTACCCAAATATTTTTATTTTTATTTTCCCTTAACCCTTTTTAGTAACATTTAATTCTAGAAACTTCATTCTAAAATATGTAAATTTCTTCTAGACTTCACCTTAAAATGTTGTATGTTTCATAGGTTTTCTTAGAGTACGGATTGTCTCTGAGGTTTTACAAAATTTTGAAGTATAAGAAATTAGACAGATAGTCCAAATTTCTGCAATTTATAATCATCATCAATTCCATGATAGTTGAGGTCTTATGAGTGAATTTTAGATGGTTTTTAAAAAGCTAGGGGTTAAGAGTCAACCAAAACAAGAATGGGTGACATCCATTCTAATTAGGGCATTCTCATTTGCATCTCCATTTACATCCCATCTCTAAATTATTTGGAAATCAACTAAATTACCACTTCATCCCAATGTCCCTAAAATAAGAAACAATTTTAGGGAAGCTACATTGATTCCCTAAATTAAATAAGTGATTGTAAGAGAAAAAAAAAATACTAAATAAAGAAGTCTTATAAAATTGAATAGAGATAGATATGAGGAATAGGATGTGGTGGGCTTTTAAAAGATGAACTATTTTTTTTTTTTTGGGATAAATATGTATTTTAGCCATATTATAGGGATGAGGACAGAGAACCTTTATGAATGCTCTTAGGCTAAAAACTATCAAGCTCTTTATTCTAGCAGTACAAGCAAATCAAGCCTTATACGTTGTATCCTTTTACCAACAAACGATTTGAAGCATTGGTTGGTTGTTGTTAAGACAAAGCCAAAGGGGATTTGTACTAGCTAGAACAATATATTAATGAAGTCTTCGATAATGATAATTTAGATGCTAAAATTAAAATTCTTCCAAATCAATGAAAGGCTAATTAAACTATTCACCATTTACAGTATTGAATGAAGATATCAAACCCGGCATATGAGGTCAAGGAAGTCAATACAGATGACGTTGAGAATGATAGTGAGACCGTGAGAGGGAGAACTTAAATACATGATATATAAAGCTTAAAGAAGAGTTGAATTACCTGTTTTGTTTAATCATTTTTGTGACAACTAACTATATTCAGACTCAAGTATTTACATGGTAGATGGTACTCTCGCGAATTTGCAATATATATAAAAAGAATTTTGTATTGATTTTTATGCCATTTTTGTATAGGTGTGGACCAATATGTCAAAGTGGGGTAGAGTGAGAGTAAGATTTTCAATTTATATATGTCATGTTGAAGTATATAGAATGATGATGATGTCATTTGTGGACTACGTATGTTAGAATAACTAGATCTTTGCCCGCGTTAACACGCGGTTCACCAACGTACAATTATTTTGAGCGGTAAAACGTATAAAAAATATAGTAGAAATATTTTATTAAAATTTAAAAGAAACCAATACACATTTTATTCAAATATCACTAAATATTTCTTTATACACCACATTTTTTGTTTTAGTCTTGACATTCCCATCAGCATCAAGTATAAGTAACTTCACACCTGCCCTGCTTTTAACTCTTGACAATGAAAAGTGATAAAAGATATGCATAACGCGAAATAACTAATTGAATTTAATTAAAACATGAAGCATAATATCTAACTCTCGTTTGGGCACAAAGTAAACAATAACTACAAGGGAAAATGTTCGTCATAGATAAGTACATATAAATGACATCAAACCACAACATTACAAAACTATTATCAACATAATATGCGAAACCAACACAATCATTAATGAAAAAATACATATTATGTTTGGTAACGTTACATTTATAAATTACTAAAACCGATAGGAGCCAAGTCCTAATGGTGCAGCGTGACCCAACACATGAAGTTACTTCAATTGGGTATTTAGCAAGTTTGTTAGAATAAGTCAACAACCTATTTCTTAATAAAAAAGTTGTTAATAGAAGAAGATTTGTAAGAATGTGACTATAAATTTCAGATCAATTGTTATGTGAAATAAAGTCCAGTAACCAGCAGTTGCTGCTAAACGTGGCCATGTAGTCTATTCAATGTCTAACTCATCAAGACGTTTGCCCAACACACACACTTCACTACCAATAACTAACTTTCGTTGCTCATCCCTTGTAATATTTGCAAGGAGTTCATTCATAATTTCATATAAATTGTTTGCCATTCATTATCCAAGTGATCCAGTCATCCAAATACAACTTGTCTTGGTTGCTTTCAATGAAAGTTAATCCAGCCTTAACGACTTGCTAAGCAACACCATCCCTGAGCCTAATAACAAATCAAGGATAAACAATAGATCTTTAGTGTAGTTTTCTTTTCAATTCATGTTTAAAACATATACCATTTATGAACATTAAATGGTTTTTTAGCTCATCAATTTCAACTCCAGCTTCATCATCATCATGAACATCATTTCTGGCCTCTTACATCACCACAGTCTGCAAAAAAGAGAGTAAATATGTTAATCTTAAGTTCATCTTTAGGCCAAATGTGAAAATAAATGAAAAAGGAATAAACAATGAACCCTAAAAGCCTCCAAATGTAGTACCCATGTTTCATCACAAACTATGCATACAATATATATTTTTCTTTTGAAAATCTTGCATCTGTTTCATTTGCTTTGCAGCAATCAGATCATGCTTGTTTTTCAGATTAGTTATTATAAGTTAACAGTCATATCCATTTCATACAACCTTTAAACTGTTTGACTTGCCTCTTTTACATATAAGTTGTCATAATTTTATCAGTTTGACTGTTACACTAAACAAAAACCCAAGTTTATTAGATGGAATGAAATACAGCACTCAATAAACAAAACCCCATGCTTATAAGATGGAATGAAATAAAGCCAACAATATATAATGCTAAACTCAAAACTGAATAGGATTTTTTTTATCTTATCATATTGATATCCAACCTGCTCATTACCCAAAAGGGAGCAACCTTTCAATTAAAAGGAATTATTTTCATTATTATTAAACAAAAAAGATATAATTCATTCTCAAAAAGCTTTTCCTGCCATTTCTTGAGACGAATGAAGTGCTATTTGTTTAAAATTGTAATCTGCAAAACCGACCAAAGTTCAAAAGCATACTTATCTTAATAGTGTCGATTTGGCTATGTATAGATTAATGGTACTCGGTTTCTCCACATATGACGGACATAAGAGCCTGAACCTCCATTCCCAGAGCCTAACTGGGCATATCCCTTAGTTTTGGTTGCATCCAGTAAATCACGGACTAATAATAATAAAGATCATAAGATCGACGCATAACAGGGTCAAGTTGGTAACAGATAATAATATTCAAATTTTTTTTATCAATAATAAGTAAAAGTTATTATGATCATAGAAACTATATTATTAAATCATAATATGATCTTTCAAATAAAATAATCTAAAAAGTTTATCCATCAAAAATACACTTTCAACCTACTTGATAAAAGTTGGCCCAAATCAACCAAATAAAGAACTGGAATAGCCAATTTGATAGGAATCAGAGGAAGTAAGGACAGGTCACGTCTATTGGACCTGGTGAACCCCCCCCCCCCCCAACACCCAAAAAATAAATAAATAAAATTAAGGAATGTTAGTTTAAAACCTTCAGATAAAACTGTTATAGTGTTTTATAATTAGCAGGGGATTTTAGTTTGGACTTAAATTGGATGCTAGGTCAACGGATAAGTAAATGCAAAAGAACACCATATTGTGTCAACTAACCTCTTAATTGTCCATTCTATACTTGAGTTCCTCTAATGATTGTTTGACCAGTACATATAAGATTTGTGAAAAACCAACTAAATCAGTTAAACATTTAGAAGGCTGGCATATGCACATGATGTACAATTGCTACATATCTGATTGAGCTCATAAAAACTAAATTGTAATAATGGGCTAAACGAATAGGAGCGAAGTGGGTTGGGTTCACCCATAAATACTTTATTGTTCTTACTTTTAAGAAAATTGATAAATAATCTATGTGATGATCAAAGTACCTGTACTAAAAAAATACACTCACATCAACCCATAAATACATGTGAGGTGCACTTACATTTGAGGACCACCATCATGTCTATCGTATGGGTTTATTGCCGTCTTCTGCATTATCTTGTTTTTGTAGGGCTTAAAGATTTAGCAGACTTTCTTCCAGCATCTTTGGCGATTATTGTCAGTTATTTCTCGGCTGAAGTGTCGCGTGGTGTCTGGAAACCAGTATTTATGAATGGATCAGATTGGCGAAGTCCAGCTGCAAATCTCTCTAATGTTGAAGAACATATTAAGAACATCCTGGCCGCCACAAACGTTTAGACTTGCAGACAAAAGTTGAGCCAAACACGTATTCCATTGCACTCTGAAAACTATTGGGCAACTCTCAGAAAAGTAGGTAACTAAGTAAAAAAACTTAAAATCAAACAGAAGTTAATAAAGATGAGGTAATTGGCCGACACTGAGGTGCTTTATAGAGCGAATCGCTATCGATACGGTGCGGTCGACTTTGAGGTGCTTTATAGAGCGAAGACACGAGTAGAGACGTGTTCCGATTGGCGCACAACATTCCTACCAGGAAACATTTGCTTTAACGTTAGCATCTCAACAATTATACATCCTTAAAGCAATCTCCGACAAAACGTTGGATTCCATGATCGAATCAGTTGCATACTGTTTTAATAAATTAGCAAAAATCATAACTAAAACTGATTAATTTAAGATGGACATTAGATAAGTTGAAGAAACTCAAACTTACCACCATGAATAGCTTGGAGGCTTTAACAATGAAACTTGAGTACTCGAGCTTGGAGGCAATTGACTGTTGTATGTCTCCTCATAAACTCATTTTGCACATTCTATATCAGTAATAAACAATTGAATACCATTATATGTCCTAGTATTACCTAAATTCTCTACCAAGTTTTAGCAACCAAAACCTTTTTAGAAATCTCAATAGCTGAAACGCATTATAAAATTTTAATCTCTTATGGTTAAAATTATATAGATTGTGAATGAATACCACAACTGATACAAAATTATTACGTAAAACCAGTCACTGTATCCTGTTATTATATAGTGCACAATAGCGGCTAAAGGCTAAAATTATGCGCCCCATACTTTTGGAGCTTTGACTACCCAGAAAAAACTAACCTCTAAGAGCTTTGGTTCACTGCTTGTGTGCAAATAGTTTAAGACCCTATCGTTTTCCTTCTTCAAACAATCCTCAGCGTGTGTTCCATATAAGTAGATCAAACAAAATGAAACTAATGCATCATATGAAATATACCAACAGTGACAATGATATAAGTAATTACTAATTAGTGTTTTAAGTGTTGAGCCAACCTGCAAACACATTCTTTTTTTTTTTGGACAAATGAAATCACATTCAATTAAACTTCAATGCCTAACAAATATAAAGTTTTAAACATTACAAAGATATTATGAACACATTTTGACCCATCCAACCATTTAATCACTTCCCTTTCTAGTTAAATGCATCAGCCGAATCCATTAAACACAAGTACATAACCGAAATCGAGCCAATTTTCACTAAATAGGTCAAAACTGCCACGTCTGGCAGTAATAAACTTTTAAATACTTGTACCTTCAACATGTAATCAGGACAAGAATCTTGAACAATCCAGTTTGACGCATTCCGAGAATAATAAGCAGCCGTATCGGCAAGCATGTAAGCTTCAAAGTCTTGAACATAGCAATCCATTTGTCCCAACCCAATCTCGACATATATACCAAGAACATTTTTTAATAAATCCCTATCAATTTGCTCTCCTTCTCGTTCTTGATCAATGTGGACCACAAGAAATGATAATTAGAACTTCACATCACACACAAACATATCTGTACACGTTTAAATGAAAAGACCAAGAGCAATTACAGCATCTCTAGCTTTCCCCTTAGTCTCCTCATAAACCTGCATTAAAAATCATTAGCAATACAAAACGCCATACAAAATCAGAAAATCTTCCACACAACATCAAGTCAAACAGGAACCTAAAACATCTTAATTTCTAAAATAACATCAAGTCAAACATTAACTAACAGGAACCTAGAACCAGCATACCTTGGAATTAAAAGTGAATTCAAATCTGATACATGCATGCCTCATGCTCAACTATCTGACCAATGGTTTGAACACTTCCATGGATGCTGAATGAGTTAAATTAATAACTTATTTAGTGAAGCACTTAAAAATACCTAACCTTAAAAACTCATCTTAACAACTAAACTCCATTATTTCTACTTATTTCCATACAATAGACTTATATCTAGATCTATTCCGAATCCAAAAGAAAGCCAAGGATTGAATGCTTGCGACTATCTCTATAACTTTGACGGACCTATCTTGGAAGATTTTGTTGTTTCTCGCCTTCCGCAAACAGGCTGCATTCCTGCATTGTTGCAGCTGCATTGCTAGTCACTAATATCAATCGCCATATCTCAAATCTATTCAATAACAGGAACCGAATGGCCCGCACACATAAGTTCTATGATAGTATTTGAATACTCAAGTTTTGGGACACAGAGAATAAGATCACTACAAGACCTCCAAAATTAACATGCCTAAAACATAAACCCCTAATCGAAACCTAAATCATAACAATCCATTCGTAGCTTTTTCAAAACATCAATTGAACCGTAAATCGAAACCTAAAACATTTTTCCTAAATACAAACCTAAAACATAAAGCCAGAATCATTCTCAATAATAATAAACGAAAAAATAAAGAACAATCAATGAAACCTTATAACATCAGTTGAACCCTAAAAACGCCTAAATCGATACCTAAAACATAAACCCCTAATCGAACCCTAAATCATAACAATTACTGATTCGTAGCTTTCTTAAAAAATCAATTTAACCCTAAACCGAAACCTAAAACATTAACCCTTAAAACCCCTAACTTTAAACATAAAACATCAACCCTAAATCATCTCTCAAATATGACGGCATTCTTTAGGAAACTTGGTTGAGCACAAATTTGTTAAAGATTTTCAGCCAAATAACTAACATGGCTTTCTTAAAAAATCAATTTAACCCTAAACCGAAACCTAAAACATTAACCCTCAAAACCCTTAACTTTAAACATAAAACATCAACCCTAAATCATCTCTCAAATACAAAACGATTAATACGAATGAACAATAACAATCGAAAACTATAGAACAATAACTTAAACAGAAAACAGAGCAAAAGATTAACATTAATCGAAAGTTTAAAAAACATATATGGAAAATCTGTGAAACAAAAGAAAGAATAATCGATCAATGAACATCGATTCTGTGAAATAACAATCAAATACAGATTACCTTGGATTGGAGAGAAAGATTATGTTTAATCGCCCTTGAATCGCCTTGAATCCCTGAGATTAGGGTTTTGGTTTGAAGGAGGCGATGATATTATGCAATGTTATGTTATGTCAGTGTTTTTTTAGGGTTTTATATTTTGTGGATTTTTGATTAAAAAAAAAAAGAAAATTTAATAAAAACTCACATCATGCCATGTGGCTTAATGAGAGGAGGAGAGATAATTGCTAGGGGGGTAAATGATTGCCAAGTGTCCAAAATTGCTTCTAAATATTATATGTATAGACTAGAAGTATTGGATATTTGTTCAATTTAATCGTTCTACTGAAGAAATTTCTATAAATAAGCTACCCCTCTTCTCTTTTGTTATACAGTATGATTGGATTGGCTAGTTATTTAACGTTACATTATGATTAGATTGCCTAGTTATTTCACGAGACATATTGATACAATTCCAGCAAGGGTGAATAAACCCAGCTGGACTCTTAACCCAAATTGCAGCCCATACCCGGTCAAAGGCCCAATAAAAGTCAATAGATTGAAGTTTAGGAGTCGTTATCTCTATTTAGGTTTATTAATATCTCTTGTTCTAATTTTTAGAATTGTCCGTGTTTATGTTTATCTAAATGGTTACTTTGTAACTTGGAGAAACCACCCTTCTCGAAATGGGTTTATTATCAATTGAATTGTTTATTTGCTTTTGATTTTCTGGTTCTTATCATTTGTTTTCATTGCCGGGAAATCAATTTCAAATATCCAATAGTTTTCTGAAAATCGGAAGCCAATTCAATCGTTGTCTCAAATCTTCTCAATTTTATTTCGCAAATTATTGATTTTGCAAATCTGATTAGGAGGAACAACCCAATCACAAAACCTATCTGAAGATGCCATTTAAAGATGCCATCGTTGTTCAATTAGTAGCTATAGCCGGATTAGATTCTCTATTAGATGATTTTGTAGCAATCAAGGAGGCTTGGATGGATGACAAGGAAGAGTCTTGCTCAAATGAGACAAGAAATCTTTTTTGAAAGAGGCTACTAAGTAGACAGTTGACCAGGTTCCATAGGGAACCCCAAAACCCGTGACTAACTGGGAAGAGATGGCCGAAATCAGTTTACACATGATCCTGGATGATGCAGAAAATCAGACCCGTTCCTAAGAGAAAAACTGGGATGAAATGGCTATAATCAATCTACAAACTATTGTAAATGATTTATCAATTCTCCATGGCGAGTCTAATGGATCCATTGCAAGGCCATCATCAAAGGTACCAGCCACAGCTATGGTTCTTCTAGTTATTAAAAGCTGGAAATCGGTCTGCAACGGTATTCTCTTCTAGCTCATATATGGGTTCATGAAGCGGGTTAACCTACAATTAAATGGTTGATTGCTTGGACAATAGTCAACAAATATCGGATTGTTGACTTGAGGACAGGTCTATTGTCCGTGCAGGCTGTATTGATACGATTCCAGTAGGGGTGAATAAACCCAGCTAGACCCTACCCAAGTGCAACCCATACCCAGCCAAAATCAATAGGCTGAAGTTTAGGAGCTGATATCTCTATTTACGTTTATTAATTTCTGTTGTCCTAATTTTTAGAATTGTCTATGTTAATATTTATCTAAATAGTTACTTTGTAACTTGGAGAAATCACCATTCTCAAATTGGTTTTATTATCAATTGAATCATTTATTTGCTTTTGATTTTCTGGTTCTTATCACATATATGTCACACCCCTATTTTCGTGGGCCTGATATGGTGTACACATGAATAATTGTTAACATTATTTATTATATGCAATAGATAGTCAAAGGTTTAAATTATTAAAATAAATAACTTAAACAAAGATTTACCACATCAAGATTCAAAATACAAAAGGCATGATTAAGGCGAAACAATGTTGGCTATGCTTAAAGCATTAAAGCTTTCAAAAAGGCTCTTTGGTGACATCGAGTGTTCTGGTATAAGGAGTCGCAAATTCCTATGACAACTTGAACAAGATCATTCCAACATATACGAACGAGAACCTGTATCAATCATTAATATACGGCAGCTTACGCCGGTAAGTACAATTAACATTCACATTTACAATAAAAGTAATTCTGAGACAAGTATCTTCACCACCATTACTTTTACAGGTTATAGATTTGAGTTATGAGTCATATGTGCAATTTTTGAAACTTAAACTAAGTGTACACACCGCGTACATTACAATATCTATGCGTACATAGCATGTTTTGTGGCCATTAACACAAAAGATATGAGAAGTACCGACATATGTGTATAGTTGGCACATATGTTTTTTTCATTAACCATCGGTAGTGAAATTTAATTATCACACATGGGTAGTTGGGTACGCATGTAATTAAACATACGCTTGATTTTGTGATACAATAACCAGAAAGGTTTATATACATACATCTCAGTTTTATAAAAGAGTTAAAATGTATTTACCTGAAATATAAGTTCAGCCGTATCAAAGTATAACAGCCTCAGGTGTTGTTTTACCAAAGAAAGATCCTTTAATCACTGAATTGAAGGAATATAAAAACTTGTCAGTCCCTTCTCATAATATTTTTGACAGATCAAAAGCAATATCACAAAAACTTGATGCAATTACAGGTATACAAGTATATCTTATTGAACTATTTTAATTAATTACCAGGGATATTTTGCTGGTTTATTAGCTGCTTCAGATTTTACTTTTGCAGCCTAATCTGAATTTGGACTCGATGTTGAGAAGAGATTTTCAAGTTCTGATATATCAAACTCTAGTACCCTAATAAATCCACACCAATCATAAGTATGAAAACATCAAAACACCAAAACTAATCAATAGAAATGATCAGAATTAAAAAAAAAAGCACCTTAAAATTTCACCATGTTTTTTTGATTCAGCCCACAAACTTCCTTGTGCTGGTTTATCGATCTTTGACCAATGTAAAGGCTTTAGTTTCTTAGTCGGTTGAGTTTTCACGGCATTTGCCTTTGATAGATCGCTTCCCTTATTTATAGGAGATGATGGAGATGGAGCAGCTGGAGGAGGGGGTGGTGATGCTGCCTTAGGTTTTGGTGGTACAGCCACTAGCAGTGCTGGTGGAGCGGGTGGCGGCGGAGGAGGGGGTGGAGGTGCAGCCTGATTATTATTTCTTTTAGGAAGTGCTAGAAGCAAATTTCTTGATTCACTTCTATGATGAATGGTTGTTTCCAACATTTCATTAACAATATTAGATAAAGGCATTTGGTGCAGCTTGTTTAATGCATCATCACTTTTAGGAGCAAGCCAATCCACATTGTCAAACATATCTTGAACTTCAGCAAATGCTTCCATTGGGAGCCCTTCTTCCTCAAAATAAGACAAATCCATTGGAACCATAGAAGCCGAGGGGTCCATTTCTAAGAAAAAAAGCTTCAATAAATGGAAAATCTGTAAGTATGCATGAAGACAAACATGATACTCATGCTAATTTAAAGATATATATATATACACACACACACATACATACATACATACCTCAACTCTGAAATCTTTATGAAACTGTTCCTTATCATCCCAATGTATATCGACTTCATCGCGATCAAGTATCAGCATGTTTGATTTAATGAATGATGTGTTGAACATGACGCGATACATGATTTTCTCTTTGACCATGTCATCATGTAAGCTAATACACTCGAGTACAACATCACCTTGAATATGGCGATTAATATTAAATCTAACAAGTTCATTTTCTACCTACAATGAATACCAAACATCCAAAAATGAATCAAACTAACATATCATGCATGTCACTTACAATAAACATGTAACAATACACAAAATATATATAACATCATACCTGATTGTAGTACCGGATATTCTTTTGTCTCCTTGACGTTGAGAACAAAAGTTTGGGAGATTTATCAACATGTAACAAGGGATTTTTTCCATATATCCTAAACACAGGGCAACAACCCCCCTTTCCATCGAAACCTAAAATCATTCTCATTGTAACGCAATCCAAAGTGAGTGCCTTGTCAGCAGGAGGCCATTTTGTGTCAACAAGATTCCTCCTTGACACATACTGTAAGTACCTCAATTGAGAGGGCATGGGATTCATTGGTGACATTTTGGATAGTACATCATTAGGAGCCCTCTTATAAACAGTCTCCAAGGCCTTCGTTTCAATAGTGAAATATTTTCTGTAAAGTGATAGACTGGCTGCCATGAATGCCAAAACCGGCCAACCACCAAGCTCGGAATGCATTATAAGAATGTTTTGTGGTGCAGCCGAAAGCCAACTTTCGGTGGATATTAAAAATTGGTGGATCACCTCCAGTGAGAGTAATGGGCAACCTGCATAATGGCGAGGATAGTACATTATGGTAATATGATCATAGCCTGATAAAGTAGATGCAATCCTGTTTTCTTTATCTCCCTTCCGAAAATCAATAATCATGATTGGAGATTCAGGGAAACTTTCCTTTTGTTGAGTTATTACTTTGGCCACATAAGCTTTATAATCTTGCTCCCAATCTCCAACGGTGAAACAACTGTCGAAAACTTTATATATACCAAATATCAAACTGAAATAGTCAAATAGTTCTAATCTTGAATATGTACATCATATGATTCGTATCTACACTTACAAAGTTGAGCCGAGGGTCTCAATAGGTGCAGTCTCTCTATCTCCTAGGATACAAAGTTGATGCCATAAAGGTAATTGTATTGTATAATGCTATATATGATGATCTTATAATGTGTAGAGATACCCTTAATTCATATATGGGAGAATACAATGAACCCTAATCTATAATATAGAAAAGATAGATGTACCTAAACTATATAAGAGATATATCTAAATAATCCAACCGATAACTAATAATAACAATGATTATAATCGGCTAAGAAGAGGAAGATTTTTTTTTGATTTCTATGTATAAGCATTTCTAGGAGGTTTTTAAACTTGTTTGTTTAATTCTAGGGAGTCGTTAGTCAAAACGGTAGACATGTTTTGAGTTTTGCTATGTTAATGTATTCGAGAAGTTCGCATGACACGTGAATATCCTGTGATAAATTTTTTTAGAGTCCGCTACCCAGAGTGGCAAACTCCTAGAAACCAAAACACTGAAAAGCACGTAAAAACGCCCATCATTTTGCTATAATACATAGAAATTACTAAAAAAACAACCTAAGTAGGTTTGTCATTATTTCACCCTTCCGAGACCATTAGGGAAACTGGTCAGATGAAATTAAAATATGGACCCTAGATAGAAACGAAGTGAAGATAAAAGAAAAAAAAAGTTTTTTTACCAAAGGGATACAATGTACAATCAATCGTCATATGTATTACAAACACATGTGCATATAATCAACCAAAATAATTACCATAAATCCTTTCGAAGATCCAGACAAGGTTATCGGGCAGCTTCTTGGACAAAAATTTACGTAACAATGCCATTGGAATTCAGCGATTCTGAAACCTTAGGAACAAAATTGACAAATCAATGAATCATCCGACAAGATACATTTACGTTGTGGTTTTGCATGTGTATAGGTTGCGATGTGAATCAATGAGGTTTAATTTGGCTGTCAAAATCTACAACGGGGATCGATTCACGTGAAGTTGACGGTGCTTCGATGTTGTCATATTTCAATACATATTTATAAATGTTTTTTCTGGGCAATATTCATACTTTTTACTAGGGGCGCAACGAGCCGAGCTTGAGCCTAAAACAAAACACCTTTATTAATCACGCCCGAACTCAAGCCTTGCAGGTGAGGCTCGTCAAGCTCCTTGCGCCTTATCGACCTTAGTGTAATATTAATTTTATTAATATTTAATTATATTTATCCCCCATTTAAGTTTTTTACTAAACGAACCCGAGCCGTGTTTCATTAATCGAGTTCGCGAGCCTATTGTTTATATTATTTTTATTTAATATAATAACTAATAGATAGTAAACGAGCCGAGCTCGAGCTTAAAAAATTTCGAACGAGTCAAGTTTGAGCTTTGAAAAAAAAGCTCCAACCGAGCTGAGTTCGAGCTCTTATAAATTTTACGAGCTCAAAACTTGATTGAACTCGGGTTCGACGCAGCTCGTTTGCGTTCTACTTTTTACGTACTTTCACGTATACTTCCGTTTGTAAAAAGAAAAAAAAGTTTATTTTCAACATGTATAATAATCATCAACAAAGAAGTTTATTTCTGCAAATAAAACTTTTTTCTTTTTGAATGGCAGGGATTTCGGCTAGGAAAGAAGCCCTGGTTAACTTTTTGACAGACCTCCTAGAAGGGCACAAGGCAAACATGCGTGCGTTAATCTCACAGGGGTGTCTCCGTTGGTGGGACTTTGAGATTCGGGGTTTGTGGCAGGGCAAGCAGCCTTGAGAGCAGAATCCCAGAAAGTTGTCAAACATGAAGCTGTCTGTCTAGAGAACCAACACGTTTTTGTGCCATTTGCTTTTGACACATTTGGAGGTCTAGCCCCCGAGGCAATCCGGTTTTTAAAAAGAGTTCAAAAGGTGGTGCAAAGTAACTCTCCAGCGACGAAGGACCTAAGTTTTATTTTTAATAGAGTAGGTTGTTCTATTCAAAAGGGGATAACGGCGCAACTTGTGGCCCGTTTACCCGCCTCCCACTTGTAAGAGTTATTGGCAAAATACTAATGTAATCTATACATATAATAAACCAAAGTCATTTTAATGACATGGCACTCAAAGAGGCATTCCCCTCCTTGAGTGTGTCATGTGTCATCCCATGTGGTATTGAGATATTTTAGGAAAAAAATAATTTAAAAACAAAATTAGATTTTTCTCTCTTATGTTTCCTCCCATAATTTTTAAACGTTAATATATTTTATATACGAGATTTTTTAAAGAAAAAAATTATACCAAATTAACGAGCGTTTTATTATCTTTCCAACGAGTACCATAGTGCTATATAAAAAATTGAGAAAAAAAACGACTATTTTTTGTTGGGTTATGTTCAAACAGGAAAAAAAAACACAAAGTGTTCAGGTAAATCATTAATCATGTATAGGCAAAGCACTAATTATGTTCAAATCAGTAAATATGAATTCTATTTTCAACATGCGTTAGCATTGGAGTTATACATTGTTTTAGATTAGATATTAATATTAGAGTTATACATTGTTTAAGGTTAGGCGTTAATATTGGAGATATATTTTTAATTGCATTAGGTTGGCTGCTACCCGAAGCTTTCATGCATGTAACTGTAAAGCGCATCATTCTATTTCATATGTAAAATTAATATGTCATATTAGATTTTTCAACCCCGGGACGTTCCCGGGGTATAATCTAGTTATTATTATGAATAAATCTTTGTTGAGTAGTTTAAAAAATAACTATGATATTACTAAGCGCCATTTTTAGGCATACACAAAATTATTAAGGATTAACACATAAAATATATTTACGTTTTTTCTGTTCAAACTACCAAAAAAATAAAAAAAATTTAAAACTAAAAAATTAAGAAGAATATGGTGATACTTTGTAGTTTCTTATGGTAAATCTCTTGTACGTGATGTTTAGTTTGCGTGCCGTTAACGATGTTTTTCACCTGCTAATATATTCCACATCCTTTTTTTCTTTTTCTTTTTCTTTTTCTTTTATTTCATCTTATTTATTAAAACTGTTATTTAAAAAACATCAAAATTTATTTCATCTGGTGTATGGGCCAACATTTAAGTTTTTGGTATTTCGGTTTTGCAATGATTATAATTTAGGAAAGTTATTTTTTATTTTTTTCCATTCATAACTAAAAATATCAGAACTTATATGTCATTTAGATACACGTTTTCATAATGATGGATTTAGAAGAAAAGAGGTATCTAAAAAAAATAGACCTATGGTATCTTAATAAGACTCGCGTGTGTTGCGTTGCATGTACTTCGTAAACATCAAATGAATTAGTCGAAGCATTATGTAATACATATGTAAAAAAAACGCGTGTTTCAATGTATACGATACAACTACACCGTCCTTACCATTACATCAAGACTTAACGGTGTTAAAGCGTGCAGTTAACTTGTATGTTACAACGTATACCAGCTGAAAACTTACAGTATGAAAACATGTTATTATATGACCCGACTCATTTTCGAAAAAAACGTAAATTTTTACAGCTTACGTCAAAATGTGAATGTATGCAACACGTACATAAAAATAAGAATGAAAACATGATAAAATAGTTTTTATTTAGTTTATGTCAAATCACAAACTAGCTTAAATCATATATAAAACAAGTATGAAAATGTATGATGTTTGCCCCGAAAGATTTAAAAAAAACTTTAGGTTTCATATGTAAAATTAAGCACGTGTTGAAATAAAAAAAATATTAATTTACGTCAACATGTACATAGAAACATATATATATATATATATATATATATATATATATATATATATATTTACCCAGCTAATTTCCGAACACTTTAGGTCGGAACGTGAATTTATACCATCTATGTCGAATGCCGAAACGTGAATTTGTACCAACATGTACAAAAAATAAGCATGTGAAGAAGTCGTTCTTTTTAGAAGAATAAAAGTACAGCGTGAACTTGAAACGTTAGAAACTATAGAGGATGGAAGTGGAAAGATTTTGTTGGTGGCAAAGGCCACCGACCTTAGTATACAAAATAAAATATTAGCAACCATGCTATACCAATTACTAAATTATGAGCATGTATAGTAAAACCTCTATAAATTAATAACGTTGGGACTGAGATATTTTATTAATTTATCGAGATATTATTATATCGATAATTAATAAAATATTAATTTAAATAGTTGACTTATATTCGTAAGCAACCAATCGATGATGAAGTTGATGATGATTCGGTACCTTTGAAACCGGTCACTCGGAAAGAAGCATTGGAAGCGGCAACAACTCTTCACAACTTTTTGATGTCATATGAGAATACAGTGACTCAACTCTTAAGTGCAATGGGGAGATTTAAAGATGAACTCAATATAGATTTGAAGTTCAAAAAAAAAAACAAAAAAACAAGAGACTATAGATTCATTTTTGACTACACAATCCTAGAATTTTGGAATATTTTAGTAATAATTAATTTATAGTTTCGCTGAATCGCTGGGACCAATATATTTATATTGGGATTTCAAAATAAATTATTATTTTATTGAGGTCCAATTTTGTACTAATCCTAAATTGGGACCGAACAAATTATGAATTTTATCAAAGTTATTAATTTATCGAGTATTAAATTATAGAGGTTGTACTGTAGTTATAACTATATGAATAATTTTTGTCATCCATTTTATCTCATTGTATCATTGTAAAATGTCTTAAAAATGTACAAGCATTTATCTTGTTTAATAAAAAATAAAATAAATTAAAATAAAACAAGCATGTTAATAAAACATACACTTGAATATAAAAAAATTTGTGAGAAAACATATATATTATAAGGGTGGGGTTACGGTACAAAAGGTGTGTTTTGTGCGAAGGGTGAGAAGCAATTGTGTCCTTTGGATCATTATGATGGATGGCTTAGATTAAATGGGTGGCAAACTTGTAAATAGTGTTATAATTTAATTATTAAAATAGGTCTTGTGAGGGTATAACTGTCAAAACACCAAATAACTCATTAAAAATACTCCCTTTATTTAAGGAAATCAATCTCATATCTCTCTCTCTCCTCCATTTCTTACGATAATATTTATCTCTTCTTCACCTCTCTCTCTTCAAAACCCACCCCTTTCTATTTCCCTTTTCTCTTTCACCTCTCTCTCTTACGATAATATTACAATTTCTTGAACTTCTTTGCAGAGACATCACCGAATGGAAACAAGGAAGCTTTAAGGAAAGACAGATGAGCGATGTGTGTGTTTTAAAGGAAGACAGGTCGGCTAGAGGGTGTGGTTTCAACAAGATCCGGAAGAAACAAGGAAGCTTTAGGATCCCGGTTGTTCATAGGTCTTCCGTTTGTATGTGACGGCGATGTGTGTTCTTTTCAGAGCCATCATTCACCAGAAAGTTTGTATGTGACACCGATGTGTGTCTTTTAAGGGAAGACAGATCGGCTAGAGGGTGGGTTTCAACAAGAGCTAGAAGAACAGATCGGCGATGTGTGTGTTTTAAAGGAAGAAAGGTGTCTTTGTGTGTTTTAGGTGTGAGTATGTGTTTTCTGTTTGAGTATGTGTTTTCTGTTTAAAAGTTGTGGGTGATGATAAAACACAACTGACAGACAGTGTTTGTTCATATTGATACATACTTTATTGTTAAAACACAAAACGTATTTGGGTGATGATAAAACACAAAACATGTTGGTTCTAGTTAAAACTTGTGTTTTATTGTTTAGATGTGTTTTAACATTATTTTGTATGTTGTTGTGTTGTAATGTTAAAAGACAAAGTTATTCTGAAAGAATTATTTTAGGGGAAAGTCATCTTCTTCTTGTTTGTGTGTTTTAAGTTTAACAGGATAGTGTTAGTGCATGTTGGAACATAGCTTATTGTTAAAAAAAACACATACGTAACGTTGCAACTGGATAAAAAAAAAAAGAAGTTTAATGAAAACACACTGAAATCATAATGAAAAAAAAAGACCTCAATGTAACCTAGATCATGTATACATTCAAATGGACAAAAAAAACACATAATACAAATGATAAAAAAGGACATTCGATTTCATTAGCCATAGTATTATTCATTATGATGAAGAGCGTAAAACACACTAATGTTGTCTGGGATATATTGTTCGAATTTGAAAATAAGCAATCAATAAAACAATGAAAAAGATCGAATTATATGGAGAAATTTGTGTATTGGGAAGAATAATTGAAAAATAATATCCCTATAATCACTCCCTAATTAAAAAAGAATTAAATTTATGAATTTAAATGATTTGTGTATAATTACCTTCCTATCCTTTTTATTAATCTAGATTAGGGACACGTGTCACCTTGTGAGCCCTTCTTACCCTTCTCACAATATTAAGTTTTTGTACCGGAACCCTTATCTATATTATAAAAACTAGTATTAAGCCCCATGCATTGTGATGAGAGCGCGAAAACCATTCAAGTAGCATCAATGACACACCGTCCAACGACCACCAACAGTTACACTGGAAAAACCCATAAAAAGTTAAAATCGAATGAAAAGTAGACGTAAAAATGTTGAACCATGTATGTCTGTTGTGACATGTTAATCTGTAAAAAATAGACAGAAACGTAACACAACACAACCATTAAATTGGGAAAATAGAGTTAAAAAACATTTAATTACATACGCACGTTATGGTGTGTTAACTCAAAAAAATTTAGACCTAATTTTTTTATAAAAGATGAAAACTATACGCGACGAAAGTTGTAAACGAAAAAAGAGTTGGGGTTATATGGAAAACATGAAAACCATTAAGGGATCTAGGTTGCTAGAATTGTTATTGGGTTGACATAAATAATGGAAGCTGTTAAAAGAAAAGAAAAAAAAGTAAGGTATAATATACCAAACATGAGGTACAAACAATAATCACATCACTATCTACAACCCCACAAAACTATATATAATACGATAAGATCACCCTAGTGGGGCGTTGTGGAGGAGGGTTATGCCACTATAGCGCCGGGAACACCGTCCCCCCGGGCGCTATGGCGGCGCTGCCCCTCTGGGCACGGAAATTATAATGGGCGCTGCCTATCTGCTTCTTTTTTATTATTATTAGGGTTTGGGAATTGGGGGAAAAAGGTTGAAGAAGAAGAAGAAGGTTGGTGGGTTGGAGAAGAAGAAGAGTGTTGGAGGGTTGAAGAAGAAGAAGAGGGTTAGAGAAGAATATGGTTTGACTTGATGGTTGGAGGGTTGAAATCTTTTAATCTGTTTGGTGTAATGAATTTTTTGATAAAAAAAATCTTTCTGCTTTTATTATTATTAGTATTTTGTTATTAAAAAAACAATAAAAAGCAATGATTACCCAATCATTTATAAAGTCTCATAACGCCCATTCCCACTATACTCTCTTTTTCCATAACGCCCCATAACCCCCTTCTATTACTTTAAAATATTTTAATCCTCATAACGCCCCTCCACTACACATGCCCTAAGGAGTGGTGCGGGGGGGAGGGGGGGGATGAAGCGCCATGTTGAACTTTTAGGTTTCATGTGGAAGGGATGAAAATTGTAGGGAGTGTAAGGGGAGGAAGAGGGGGGGGGAAATATTATTATTATTAATGTGTTAAAGTTAAAAAAAAAATCAACCAATAAAAAAAACCTCTAAGCATGATGTAAAACTCTACTATGCAAAAAAATAATAAAAAAAATTGTAAACTAATACTATAAGATTACATGGTGTGGTCATAGAGATGAAGGAGCATGAATCGATTTTTTTTCTTTCGAAAGGCTAACATCACTCCATCTATAATACCTATAAATTTACATCTTGTCCAAAACTTGAACTTAGGTCTTTCCTAAAAAAAACTTTTGTTTCTTATCACTAAGTTACAACCTAAGTGACACGGGCATGGATTGATTGACATGTGGAGGAAGGAGGAATTCCTCTCCAAGACCCAAAAATCCTCAGGGTGGTGGTGACGTGAAGGAGGGTGGTGTTTCCAACGATTAGTTATCATCTACCAATTGTTCGCCGCCATGTCACCATGAAGAAGAGGCCCATACCCAGTAGCGGACCTAGACCAAATTTTCAGGGGTAACGTTATATAATTTTCGTGGATAACATAATACAAAAAACGTAAAAAGAAGAAAATTTTACACTATGGCGGAAATTTGGGGGTTGGCGGGTGCTACCCCTCCTAACACGCTAGATCTGCCCCTACCCACGCCAGTGGGAATCTCCACTTCCTTTGCTCCACCCTGTGAAAACATCAGGTAACAGGGTGGTACCCGATGTGGGTAGCGTGGATGGGCTTCACCCCACCCTTCCACACCCCACACCCCACATTGTGTACTATAAATATAAAGTACTAGGTTAGAGTCCCGTGGGGACCCACGGTTCACCCGAAAGTAAAATGAAAAAAAAGTAGGAAAATAAGAATTGTATTATGCAATTTGTTTTGGTTACTAAATGTTTGATAATGCAATATGTATGAATTTTGATGTTAAATGCAAAATGTCATCTAACAGTTTAATGTAACGAAATGATGGATATATTGAGTAAGTAAAGTTTAATTTGACAACTGCAAACTACATAGCATACTATCACAATATCACACATTACATCATTTGGGTAATATCTATATTCTAATCATAATTAAGCTTAAGCATAGAACACTTATCATTTAGTTGGGGCTTAACGAACTTCAACCAATATCACACATTACATCATTTGGGTAAGGGTAATATCTATATTATAATCATAACTAAGCTTAAGCATAAAACACTTATCATTTAGTTGGGGCTTAACGAACTTCAACCAATGGTCCATTTTCATTACTTCAATCAAAATCTTCCAACTCTTGCACATTGATAGCTGATTTTTCACCTTCGAAGTTGTTATCATTGTCATCACGATCCTCGGAGTGCAACTCATTTTCAATAATTTATGAAAACCTCCACTATTGTATTCCATATTTGTGTTCTACATAAAATATAGTTGTTGTAAAGATATGGATACGGTGATAAGTAAATCAAGAAACAATCCTTAACCCACTTACTTGAATGCGTAGCTTAAATTTTCATGTTATCTCTCCAATAGTTCAAACCGATTACATAGCTAAAAAACAACTAATAAGAAAATGGGTCCAATGTCACATGCTGTAATATAAATTTCCTATATTTTATTAAAAAATAGACACCAAAAGGATCAACCCAGACCCATTTCAACATGTAGCCAAAAGGACCCATTGTACACACACTTTAGGCAACTTTTGACATGTTACAAAAAGCCGCCAAAAAACGTCATTATTTAAACTGTGTAAATATAGTACTTAACAATTAAAAATCTTAATAAAATAACATCACAATCATAATCAATCATTCAAATCAATGACATTAAAATAATCCGTGTCTGAAATTGACTTACCCATTATATACAAATTATTATTAACATCTTAAAATTAGCACACTTAAAATTAACACACTTATTGAATTCAAGATGATGATTATCGTTTAGTTACAACTGATTAAAGGAAAGTCGTAATATCAAAATGAAAGTCGGTCAACAATGTTAAAATGAAATTCGTAATATTAGTAACATCAATAAATAAGATTAAAAATCTTAATAAATAACATTAAAATCGTAATCAATCATTCAAATAAATGACATTAAAATCATCCGCGTCTCAAATTGCCTTACCCATTATATACAATTTATTATTGACATCTTTAGTAATCATTATTAGTTGTACAGAAAGTAACATTTTGAAAATTTATATTATCATTTAATTTCGTTGTTAAATTTGGTATGACGATTAAATGATTTTATTATTTGTTAAGGTTTATATAGTATTGTTGTGTCTCGAACAATTATCGTGCCTCGATTGACGTGATCGAGTAGGAATATTTATTTATATATTTGAATTATAAAAATGGAAGGATTGGTAATTGACGTGAATTTGTCAACAACGCTTAAAATTAGCACAATCAAACTCAAAGACATAAAGTCAAAGAATTGACCTCAATCAAATTAACAAAAACGTAAAAAGTTTTTACTCAGATTTAGTCAACAATATTAAAATTAAGGTCTTAATATTAGTAATAGCAATGAAAATTATCTTGAATACATTATATATTTTAGGAAACTGTTAAATAGATTTAAATTATATTTATTATTAAAAGAATAATAAAAGTGTAGGAAAATAAATGTACACTCCCATATTCGGATTATATTTAAATTATAAACTGTTAAATAGATTTAACATTGTTAAATAGATTTAAATAAATGTTTAAAGGAAAGTCGTATATGTTTAAAAGAATATCGTTTCATGACAATTGATTAAAGGAAAGTCTTTGAATTATAAAAAAGAGAAGGATTGGTAATTGACGTGAATTGGTCAACAACGCTTAAAAAGCACAATCAAATTCAAAAACATAGAGTCAAAGAATTGACCTCCATCAATTTAACAAAAACGTAAAAAGTTTTTACTCAGATTCGGTCAACAATATTAACATTAAGGTCGTAATATTAGTAATAGCATTGAAAATTATTTTGAATACATTATATATATTTTAGGAAACTGTTAATTATATTTAAATTATATTTATTATTAAAAGAATAATAAAAGTGTAGGAAAATAAATGTACATTGTTATCTTCGGATTATATTTAAATTATAAACTATTAAATAGATTTAACATTGTTAAATAGATTTAAATAAATGTTTGAAAGAAAGTCGAATATGTTTAAAAAAAATATTGTTTCATCACAATTGATTAAAGGAAAGTTGTATTATCAAAATTGAAGTCGGTCAACAATATTAAAATGAATTTCGTAATATTAGTAATATCAATAATTAAGATTAAAAATGTTAATAAATAATAACCAAATCATAATCAATCATTCAAATCAATGACATTAAAATTATCATAAATAACATTAAAACTCTTCATAAATAACAACAAAATCATAATTTAAATTTCAAAATCAATGACATCTTGTGGTGCAACCTTAGTAACAAACATTTTATGCTCGATTGAACACCATTTGAAGACACAATATTCGCCAATGGAAGTATCTTTTGATTGAAGCAAATCAGGTCATCCAATCACAGTAAACCTTTACAAAAGAATTATGTATAGAAAATTTAGAATGTGTAACTAATTATAAAATAAGAATATTGTAAACATAAATGTTGAATATGCAAATAACAAACCTAGCGACTTGTGAAACAATTTCTGCACGTAATATTAGTATAAGTATTAGTTAGTATTAGTAATTATTAGTAATTAGTAATATATTCATAAAAACAGTAATAGAAAATTTTAATTCAGTCAATAAGATATAAATGGGATTAAAATTAAAAATCGTAATATCAGTTTTAGTATTAGTAATATATTCGTAATTTAATTCGGTCAATTCGGTCAATAATAAATAAATGAGCTTAAAAATCGTAATATATAACATTAAAGTCGATCAATTATTATTAATGTCATTAAAATCATAATAAATAACATTAAAAAATGAATAAATCCTATTAATTGCAAGCAAGACCAATAATAATTCATAAAGATAGATTAAATATAATTTCATAGTAATATTAATATAAATAAATGACATTAAAAAATCGTAATAAATAACATTCAATTCGGTCAATTTTATTAATGTCAATTAGTATTAGTAATATATTCGGTCAACAATACTATTTTTACGAATAGTAAAACTAAAATCATAATATTAGTATTAGTTAATATTAGTAATTAGTAATATATTCGTAAAAATAGTAATAGAAAGTTTTAATTCGGTCAATAAGATATAAGTGGGATTAAAATTAAAAATCGTAATATTAGTTTTAGTATTAGTAATATATTACTAATTTAATTCGGTCAATAATAAATAAATCAGATTAAAATTAAAAATCGTAATATTAGTATTTGTATTAGTAATATATTTGTAAATTAATTCGGTCAATTCGGTCAATAATAAAGGCTTAAAAATCGTAATATAACATTAAATTCGGTCAACTATTATTAATGTCATTAAAACTAATACTAAATATCATTAAAAAATAAATAAATCCTATTAATTGCAGGCAAGACCATTAGTAATTCGAATGAATAGTAATATAAATAATATTAAACATAATTTCATAAAGATAGATTAAACATAATTTCGTAGTAATATTAATATAAATAAATGATATTAAAAAATCATAATAAATAACATTCAACTCAGTCAATTATTATTAATGTCAATAAATAACATTAATTCTAACATACTAAAAATACATTAAAAATAATTAAATCTTATTAAACATAAATTCGAAAAAAGTAATATAAACAAATGATATTAATAATTTTAATAAATAACATTAAATTTGGTCAATTATTATTAATATCAATAAATAATATTAAACATCTTAATAAATAACAGTAAAAATAAATAAATCTTATTAATTGCAATCAAGACTAATCATAATTCATAAACATAGTAATATAAATAAATGAGATTATAAATCTTAATAAATAAACTCAAAATCGTAATCATTAATTCAAATAAATTACATTACAAACATAAAAAATCGTAATTTTAATTTGAAAATCAATGACTTCTTGTGGTGGAACCTTTGTAACAAACAAACAACCTGTGCTGGATTGAACACCATTTAAAGACACAATATTCGCCAATGGAAATATCTTATAATTGAAGCAAACTAAAATCATAATATTAGTATTAGTATTAGTATTAATAATTTGTAATATATTCGTAAAAATAGTAATAGAAAATTTTAATTCGGTCAATAAGATATAAATGAGATTAAAATTAAAAATCGTAATATTAGTTTTAGACTATGGGGTGTGGTTCCCCTTCCCCCTTCCTTCCCCTTGTCCACATCAGCGCCACATCATTTTCCCCTTCTCCTCCCCCAAACCAGGGAAATGGTTCCCCCTTCTTTCCCCTTCCCCTCTCCTTTATTTTAATGTGTTTTTATTGGGGAAAAAGACAAAAAGTATACATATATAATATTATTGGGGAAAAAAACAAAAAGAAATAATAATATTAAATGATCGGGGAGGACGGGAAGAAAGTCCCGATGGCACCGAACAATGATCGGGGGGGGGGGGGTGGTGTTCACTTGGGGGAAATTGTCCACATAAGCTTTCCCGATCCTTTCCCCACCCCACACCCCATAGTCTTAGGATTAGTAATATATTCATAATTTAAGTCGGTCTATAATAAATAAATCAGATTAAAATTAAAAATCGTAATATTAGTATTAGTATTAGTAATATATTCGTAAATTAATTCGGTCAATAATAAATAAACGAGCTTAAAAATCGTAATATATAACATTAAATTCGGTCAACTATTATTAATGTCATTAAAACTCATAATAAATATCATTAAAAAATAAATAAATCCTATTAATTGCAGGCAAGACCAATAATAATTCGAATGAATAGTAATATAAATAATATTAAACACAATTTCATAAAGATAGATTAAACATAATTTCGTAGTAATATTAATATAAATAAATGAGATTAAAAAAATCATAATAAATAACATTCAACTCAGTCAATTATTATTAATGTCAATAAATAACATTAATTCTAACATACTAAAAATACATTATAAATAATTAAATCTTATTAAACATAAATTCGAAAAAAGTAATATAAATAAATGAGATTAATAATTTCAATAAATAACATTAAATTCCGTCAATTATTATTAATGTCAATAAATAATATTAAACTCTTAATAAATAACAGTAAAAATGAATAAATCTTATTAATTGCAATCAAGACTAATCATAATTCGTAAACATAGTAATATAAATAAATGAGATTATAAATCTTAATAAATAAACTCAAAATCGTAAACAATAATTCAAATAAATTACATTACAAACATAAAAAATCGTAATTTTAATTTGAAAATCAATTACTTCTTGTGGTGGAACCTTTGTAACAAACAGCCTGTGCTGGATTGA
The DNA here is from genome assembly GCA_030844895.1 of Ambrosia x helenae. NCBI lineage: Eukaryota > Viridiplantae > Streptophyta > Magnoliopsida > Asterales > Asteraceae > Ambrosia > Ambrosia x helenae. The sequence continues at coordinate 36,068 of JAUTDX010003018.1, forward strand.
ACACCATTTAAAGACACAATATTCGCCAATGGAAATATCTTCTAATTGAAGCAAACTAAAATCGTAATATTAGTATTAGTATTAACTAGGTTAGAGTCCCGTGGGGACCCACGGTGCATCTACAAGTAAAATAAAAAAAATTCTATAAAGATTGTAGTTTGCAAGTTCTTTTATTTATTTAAAGTTACGTAATACAAGTCGTATGGATTTTTGTTGCATGCAAAATACCATAAAAAAAGTTTAATGTAACGCAACAATGGATATATCAATTTACAACTGTTTGATTTGATGTGTTAAAAACAAATAATGAAATGAATAATAACATCATCACCCGAGGCAGGTTATAGGTTGCCAAGTGATTCACATGACACTATATCGAAAGCAACGCGCCTAAACATGAGGTAGAGACACATGAACCAACAGATATAGTCAACCGGCTTAATCGACATGGACGATCAATTCACAGTCGCAGTGCCATATTGTTCACTAATCGATCCCCGGTGCAAAAGTACAATAAAATTCGTCACAGCATAATCGAAACAGCCTAGCAATCATGAAAAAAAGCATTAAAATACACTACATTATATTGGTAAAAAACATTGATTTTAATTTGAAATTGCGATAGGTCATGGAGTTTTGTTCATCACTGTGTAAGACGAAGAAGAAGCAAGACTCAACAAATTTCATCTTACTTGGGCCTAGGAAAGTCAAAACATGGTACTTTATCTCCTTAAGCACATACATGATATGATAATAATTATATATATTTATAATTAACAGTGTCCCCACATTTTGAGCGCTTTTTCTTGCAAAACCGTGCAATTCGACACTTAATTGTGTTAAATTTGGATTTGTAGGTTTGGATCGCTAATTGGTGATATTTAAGAAGTAGTGATGATGATCTTGGAAGGATTGGATGCTCAAAACAAGGAGAAAAATATTTCATCAAGAACACATACGGCCCATATGATAAACATACGGCTTGTATCTTATCTTATCCAATATCAAGATTTTCAGGAAAAACATACAGCCCGTATGTTAAACATTTGGCCCGTATGTTTTATCAGACAACATAAAAACCCTATCATCAACTCATTTGAGGAGGATGGGTTTTGGAGGGAGCAAAAGTCGACGGGTCCAAGCTGGTTCCACTCGTTTTCACCTATTTTGGAAGACAAAGAAGCTAATCTTGAAGATCTAACACTCCAAGGAAGGAATTAACACTACACAACCTACCTTAGCTTGTTTTGGTTTGATAAACTCTTAATCTTACCATGTTTACTTTCAATTGTACAAGCTTGGGTGTGGTTTTTTGTTGTATTTATGGGCTAAAACATTTGTTTCACTTAGATTAGATGAACCCTAGCCAACATTGACAACTAATATGTGATTTTGGTGATGTTTATGTTCTATGTTTACATCAATGCTATGAAAGTTCTTCATTGACTATGTGTGTTCGTTCAACTTGATGAAATATTGAATCTCGTGGATGTCTTGTTCATATTATGTTGGAAAACCGTATGAATCGGGATATTTATTCATGAATGTATTATAAAAATGTTTGTATGCATATTCATGGCATTCGACTAGGAATGGTGAATGGATTACATATTCAAAACCCCATTCACCATTCCTAGTCGAATGCCATGAATATGCATACAAACATTTTTATAATACATTCATGAATAAATATCCTGATTCATACGGTTTTCCAACATAATATGAACAAGACATCCACGAGATTCAATATTTCATCAAGTTGAACGAACACACATAGTCAATGAAGAACTTTCATAGCATTGATGTAAACATAGAACATAAACATCACCAAAATCACATATTAGTTGTCAATGTTGGCTAGGGTTCATCTAATCTAAGTGAAACAAATGTTTTAGCCCATAAATACAACAAAAACCACAACCAAGCTTGTACAATTGAAAGTAAACATGGTAAGATTAAGAGTTTATCAAACCAAAACAAGCTAAGGTAGGTTGTGTAGTGTTAATTCCTTCCTTGGAGTGTTAGATCTTCAAGATTAGCTTCTTTGTCTTCCAAAATAGGTGAAAACGAGTGGAACCAGCTTGGACCCGTCGACTTTTGCTCCCTCCAAAACCCGTCCTCCTCAAATGAGTTGATGATAGGGTTTTTATGTTGTCTGATAAAACATACGGGCCAAATGTTTAACATACGGGCTGTATGTTTTTCCTGAAAATCTTGATATTGGATAAGATAAGATACAAGCCGTATGTTTATCATATGGGCCGTATGTGTTCTTGATGAAATATTTTTCTCCTTGTTTTGACTTGAGCATCCAATCCTTCCAAGATCATCATCACTACTTCTTAAATATCACCAATTAGCGATCCAAACCTACAAATCCAAATTTAACACAATTAAGTGTCGAATTGCACGGTTTTGCAAGAAAAAGCGCTCAAAATGTGGGGACAATGTTAATTATAAATATATATAATTATCATTTTTCAACTTGCTACGCTTATGAGATATTCCATGAAATTTTATTAAAGGTACTCGATGGCTCTTAAAATCATGCGATGTTGACTATCAATTATGCCTAAGGATCTCAAATATGTAAGGAATGCTATATAAAAAAAACTTTTTAGCCAAAATGGAACGTTTTCATGTGCAATGAAAGGTGATTTGGATGCTAATGGAGCTTTCATTCCCGCAAATTCCCGCTATCCTTGTGAGCTTTTTGTGCCTTTATATCGTTCATTGATGGTATTATTTTGGTTGCTCGCAATTTTGTTGACTTTTGAGTGTGCCACATGTTGCATTCATTTTAGAACTTGTTTAGGTAATGCATTTCAAGACCATGAACTATGTTGTTGCATGAAAATGATTGAGGCGTTAGGAAAACCCAATTTGTTTAGCCTTTTTCTTTCTTTTCCCTTGCCCATTATTACCCTTAGTCGCCCGTTGAGCCTTATTCCCATTTCACTTGTTTTGACCCTCATACTTCAACCCACTTAGCCAAAATAGCCTTTTTTTGTTTTAAAACCCTCTTGTCAATATCTGGTTAATGCTACTTGTCTAATGTATGCTTTTATTACTAATTTAGGAATTCCATGCGTATTTATCTAGTCTTGTACCCAAAGTTCATCTCAAAAAAAAAAAAAAAAAAAAAAAAGAGAGAGAGAGAGAGAGAGAAAAAAAAAGAGGAAAAAAAAAAGTCAGGAAAAAAATGCTTATTGTATTGTTTATATTGTCGAGTATTGTGGAGAAATTAATGAAAATGAGCAATTTTGTGTATTAAAGTTAAAGATCCTACTAGTAGCTCATTGCACGTTGGTTTGTTTTTCATTTGTGTAATTTGTTTGTCATGTTGTATTATGTTCGAGCATATTTAGCATGTAGCTACACCGGATTTTTGACAATTTAGCCACTTTATTTCCCAAATTCCATACCCTTAGCCCAAGCCACATTACAACCCACAAAGTCCTCTTGATTTATGCAATTTACTAATGTTAGTTGGTGGAGATTTGATTTCTAAACAAGCTTATGATAATGTTTGCTTCATCGTTTGGCTTTGAGTGTTCACATAAACACATGTACATATACATAACCGAGTGTTGAGTGAATCTTGGTGAGAGGTGTAAGTTTATGCATAATAGGATTTATATATTCATGTTACGCTTAGGAGGATATTTGCATGTTTCTGAAAAAAAAAAGAGAGAAAATACTCTACATCACTCGCTTGGTTTTCTTCTTTTGATTGCTACATGTCTTGAAAATCTTTTATGCCTTTGGATCTTCACTTCGCTTTCGGTTTGCTTGCATATATTTTTATAGCCATTTGGATTTCTAGTTGGATTGTTGCATGAGAGTATTGCTTGAGGGCAAGCAATGTTTAAGTGTGGGGATGTTTGATATGATAATAATTAATACACAACCTAACAGACATACACACATACCGCCTTTCACCTTTCTCAAATTTAAATCTATGTAAGTAACTTAGGTAATTCGCCTAAGTGGTCATCGTAAAAATTTCAAGTGAAAAGCAAGACCGTAAACCACATGCATGTAAATATAAATATAAATGTAAATGTACTGACAATGATAATTGCATACACATACATATGCACAGACACAGGGTCAGCCACATAAGCAATATATAATTGGATACAATGCCTGGCAAAATGCTGGTTGTACTTGACCCCTGGTTGGTCAAGTGGTTAATTCAATTTTTTGTATAGCTAAAACAGAAACATGTTAACTTAGGCCAGGTTGTAATAAAAATTAAAAACCAGTTCAGGCAGGTTGTAATCATGGAAAAAATGGTTATGTTCTACCATAACATGTAAACGGGTAAATTTAAAATAAGTAGTTTAAAAGTAAACGGGTCAAACGGGCCTAAAATTCCCTACTGCCCATAACCATTGTAAACAAAGACATGTACCAATAGAGGTGCCAAATATTGACCCATTTGTTTTATAAATGGGTTGATTTTGCTTATGTTTCATGTTAAACATGTGAAACGGGTAAAATAAAATAATTAGTGTTTACTTATGTCAAGATGGCCAAAAAACCTGGAAGTCACCCACAATATACTAACGCATACAAAGTACGATATACTTTATTTTCGGGTTTGTGTCAAGGTAGACCCGTCAACCTGCCAACACAGGTCGTTTAGTAGGCCTATGTAAAAGAGATACATGACAACCCAAATATGTTACCTTGCTCGTCATGGCCCTGCCGCTAGATTTAAGAGAAGTAATACCCATGGAAATAATAACCTACTATTCGTTTAACACTTTATGTATGGATGTTACTAGAGCTATATGTAGAAAAGAAAAATTAATAAAGTAAACTACAAAGGCGAAGGAATTTACCTAATAACAGCAGATCTTGCTACGTCAATGTATGAGTTAATGAGAACGCATGTTGCAGGTGTTGATGTGAGCTGAGGCGTCTCACAACTTTTGCCGCAGCGGTGATGTTAGTCAAACATATTGCACAAATTCATTAATGAAAACACATCCTCATTCAAACCAAACCCATCCGGCCAATCGAATAGTTCGAAGAGGTTACAGAGTTGAGTGGATGAGATTGGTATGACAATTTAAAAACCCAACGACGTAAATCTATGAAAATTAATGGACCAAAAAAGTGATGGATAATATTGCATAATTGCTATAATGGCTAAATTATAAGAATAAAAAATAAACCAACAGACTGTTTGGGTCAAAACCCCAACATTTTATTGTAATTTATATTGGCATGGGCTCATGAAACCAAAAAGTGTACTATCTTGTTGATAAAAACATTGTAGACAAATGATAGGCACAACTTACCATGGAATCATATTTAAACAACTATATGGATAATCATGCACACACAATCTTAAAATTCTACCTCACGATCAAGGATCAAAGTAAGCAAATCTTAAAAACTAATTTTATTAAACAAATTAAGTGAACCTCATTCATATCTATTCTATACCCATAGTTTTCAATATTTAAGTTGAAGGTACATCATTTTTCTATACCCATAGTTTTTTTTATTCTAACCCCCACTATGGCCTTGTAAAACTGAGCATCAAACATCCAGCCTTTGTTAGGTAAAACATTGGCTACTTACATGAACTTAGGTGTGCCGTCGTTGTCGTGCTCACAATGAAAAGGCAGCTGATAATGTCAACACGAAGTATGTATGGATGACAGCAACTTTGACAAAGGGCGCGTTCAGCGATCTCAAATGGCATTTACATCGCCTTCACAGCCGGTATGCAAAACCAATAGCAGGCGTCATAGCTGTGGAAAAACGATGTTGTCATCGCTGCCCAAAACAACAGTTGAACGCGCAATAACAACAGGATGCCACAATGATAGGGAAAATACCACAATGATCAGGACACATCTAGGCATAAAAAAGTAGCCTTAAGGCGGACGTCCCTCTTACATTATGAGCAGGGTCAACGCATACAACTATCTCCAAGGATCAAATTATCATCTCTATAAAATCTTGCAGTCCACCGTTGATTTAAATCAAGAGTGAAGACCCATATGTTCAGTGTCTAAAAAACAGAAAGTGAACAATATTAGGGGTTTGAAACAACCGAGATGGTTCCAACTGATGTGAGGCAATTAAACTAACCTAAATCATATTCGAATTCCATAATTTGGTAATCTAAATGTGCACCCCAACCAACCTTAACAACCACCTCTATTCCTCTATAGTCAAAGATGTAATAGTAAACAAATACAATCAATTTAATAATTAAACGAAATGAATAAAGAGTCTAGAATCACTTCAAGGCATCTTTTATATACAAAAAACAAAACATACAACCAATAAACACATAAGGTTGTACCTTGGAGATGAAGATGAGTGATTTTAGAAAGGTGAACGGCTCTGCGATGAAAATTGAAGATGAAGGTTAAAATTAGATCTGTAAACATACCTTTAGAGAAGCTTAAACAACAAAAATCAGTTATAGAAACTTGTTACCAACATTAGTAGTCCTGTATGCCCGAATAATGGAAATGTGGTTCAACTTCCTGTCCACTTTCTTGAATCCGATTCCATTAAAAATTGGTATGCTCGTTAAGCCCTTTTAGCTGATATCATGTCGGTCTACATTTACGAACAAAAACGCAATTGGTGCACCTTAAAGAGAATGTGGAGAATGTTCAGAAAAAAAACAACACTCCCGACAACAAAGGCACAAATAGAAAGCTCTCGTGGTGCATCACAATGGGAACAACAACGGGCAAATAGAAAGCTCTCCTGGTGCAGCAAATAGAACAACAAAGCGTATCATTAGTTTATTCTATTCTTCGAATTAGTGAGAATTCAAATAGATACAGGAAATAATGTTTTGTAAGCCTATAAATGACTAAACTTAAGTTTTTGTAGTAAACACTCTAATAGATAAGATTATTGTTCGCATTTACCCTAACAATAAAATGATAAATGGACCAAGTTTTAAATCCCATGGTTTAAAAATCATTAGAACTTAATAGTTATAAAAGTCAAACAACATGTACAGTTCATGATTTACAACCCACATATAATGTGTGAAGTTGCATTGGCATGACAATATAAAAAAGTTGGATTCAGTCCACCATTTTCGTCCAACTAAAAATATAAAAGTTGTAGGTGGATCCTGTTACCTCAACATGAAGAAAATGGAATAAATCAAGAAAATACCTAAAAAATGCAGCAACCATCGTACCCATAGCTCCCATGATTCTCGAAATGGACTGTAACATGTGCTGGCGTATCTGCACACAACAAAACCAAATATGTTTGAGCATACCAGGCAACTCAAAGGCAGTACATAGAAGTAGAGATGGCAAAATGAATGAATGTTAAATCACAAATACCTGTCACATAGGCAATCCTACCATGTTCAGCACAATTGGTCCGATATTCACAAAAACGTTGTATTATTTATAAAGACTAAAAGCAAATCAATAATTTAAAAGACTAAAAAACAAATCAATCAATTCAGGTTATCCATGTTTCAAATGCCAATGCATTGCTAAAGAACTCTGTGTCTCGTTAACTGTTTCCACAAGAAAAGAATATGGGCCCAACACCAAGCCAGGTAAAGGTGCATAATCAATGTCTCTGGACAACCTATACTGAGCCACAGACAGCCACTAAGACAATAATAGCATGTCTGAATTGTGATAGTGGTGTCTGTTTTTCCCTTGTTTGAACCCTCCCTCCACCTATGTTGCCATAAAGAGTTAAATTCCTCAACTTAATTATCTTCTTGACTTTCAAGGTCAACCCTTGTAATTCCAAATTCAAAATGATGTGGATATACAGTAATTATTTGTTTACATGTTACAACTACGATGTACATATTATTTTGTTCGCATATTTTTATTTTATATGTTATATATTAAAAGATTTCATGTCAAGTTTAAAGTTGAAATATAATTTGTATGACCACAAAAATTAAAGGTACCTTTGAGCACAAAAGGATATAGTATACATTTAACTAAAATATAAAAATAAATAAAATATACATTAAAGTTAGCTTACCTTTCTCCTGGTCAAGGGAACCTTCATCATCAGACAAGGCAGAAGATGTGGAACCAGTGACTGCATGTAATCTTTGTATCAACATAGAAGTTTCACCCTGGTCAATGTTGTCTTAAATTATTATAACTGTTTATATTAAGCATATAGCAAACCTCTTCTAATTAGTAAATACGTGTGTTCCATGTTTTATATCACATTTACCACTCGGGTAATTCTTGTCTTCCGTGTTTTATATCACATTTTTTTATATATATTTTTTGATTTTTTTATAAATGTTCACAAACTTAAAGTGGAGCAACCTTCAAATCATTTGACATTTTGACCCGTCATTTTCTGGCTAAACATTTTAATTCGACCCGTTATGCTAAACTTGACTCATTCATAAGTAAATGGGTCCAAAGTTGTCACATGTACTCAATTTATATTACAAAAGTGTATCATAGGGTCTCAATTTAAATTAAACTTGAGATAAATGAAAAGAAGTTTACCAGTACATGGTCATCACTTTTGGGTCATCCTTTTGCATCTTTTAATGGCATTCATTAAAAGTTGACGGAATCGATTGAAATTGAGAATGTTGCATGACAAGCATATGAATCTAAACATAAAAAACAACAGATAAGGAGGATGTCCTGAGAAAGATCATGTTTGGATAAAAAATATTAAGGAGGTGCACTAACCACACCCAAGTAAGTAAATGCTATAGATTCCACCAATAGTAGTAGCATATGTTCCATACCAAATTTGTGTCCATGAAACAGACCTAAAAACACAATTATATTACATATCTTAGATTAAGCAAGTAAAGAGTAAAGTAACTTTATTTAGAGGAGCCCAACAATCCATAAACAAACCTGGAACTTCTGTTAGATTTAACCCCATATGCAGACCCAAACTCATGCTCTTAAGTCTTAACACTTCTTTTGAGTCAACAAAGTATACACGAGCAAAAAAATAAATAAACAAACAATCACCACCAGATAACCTCTTTTACAATATTTCGTTCTTATGAATGTCATTAATTAAATGAGTGTCATAGGCTGTTTATGCTGTACCATGGTGATGTGAAGTAACTTTAATGGCATCAGTATCACCTCCATTGTATTAGAACTAATGAGGCAAATTGAAAACACAAAGTGTATGTAAATAACAACATCAGAACTCGTAGTGTTATTTAAAAACCCAAACTTAAGCTGGCAATGTCAACCAATCTACATATAAAAGGGTTAACATAGGTATGTTTTATGCAAATATATCAAATGGGTCAGAGTGTCTGACAAATCAATCAAGTTAAAAGTCACCCAAACGAATAACAAAAATAAAATGTGTGTATTAATCGATGCTTCTTTCAAGGCATCAAGCACTTCAAACTTTAGTGAAAAGCCCCATTAAACATTATGAAATACATTCCTATGAAGTATTTAAGAATTAAGATGTCTATCTATTCCGTTTTGTTAGCTCAAATAATAAACTTACATCCCATTATAATCGCCATGAATGCTGTAAAAAAAGACCAAACATAAAAATGTAATCTACATATAGATACACGTATGGGTTACTTGAAACAAAAAAGCTACCGCTTAGCATAACAGTGACCATCTAAACATTAGAGCCTAGCTTCCGCATTTCAAGCTTGTAGTTATAAAATCCAAAGGAAGCAAACATATAAAGCTTATCTTGAACATCTACTACATCACCCGTAAAGTTGCCATATTATGCGAAAGAAATTTTAAAAAGTTAAAAAATTAAGAAACCAACAGTTAAACGACTCGAACCACTTAGTACATCAAAATCATGCAGGTGTGAGCTTACTTAAATGACTCGCAGCACTTACCATATGAAACGGAACCATAAAATCAGCTTCAGCAGTTGACGGTCGAGGCGTTAGGCGCATCCACGTACCTGCAAGAGAAAGATGTCATAAGTCATGTGATATTAATTTATATATGGCATGTTTAACGATGACATGATGCCAGTGCCAATAGAAAACATAACTAACTTACAAAAAACCAAGTCCCAAACGTTCCATATGTTGTCTTTGATATTTAATTTAGATATACAAAACAATAGTGCTAATGTTAGCATCAAGTATATACACAAAATAAGCGAACTAATTTTTTTACACCCAAAAGTCTTCATGACAAAATTTAGAACTCATTTTTCACACAGAAACAAATAACGAAATTGAAAGCAAACAACCCACAAGAATAACTCACAAAACGACTCATTTAGAGATAGCTTTCACAAAATCATCGGCATCCATCACCCTTAATGTTCCAAATTCACTTTTACACTCAACTACGATTACACTAAAAATTAAAAGAACCAAAATTAGTCTTTACTCTTACAACAAACAAACACATAAACCACCCTACATTCTACCATTATTCCTTTTATTTGGTTGTGATTGGCCATCGTTTGATCATTTTACCTGGGTAACAAAGATTTAAATCTTCCTATGTTGTATATCATCTAATAACTAAGAAAACCACATAAAACAAACATCTCAGATAACAACAGTAAAAAAATCATCAAAAAACAATTTGATCAAATATAGATAAGTCATTCTAACAAAAAGAAGTTATAACATGATCAATTAACCAAATTAACACCAAGTTAATTCCATTACCATAGAAAAATGGACGTTCCAATTAAATAAACATCACGTTTCCCTCCTCAGCAGATGATTCAAATGAAAGCTTCACCACAGTCCGCAATAACTCCTCTGGCAGCTTTTGAGTTATCCCATGGAAAAACAATGGTTGTCTTATGTATAAATGCATTAGTGTTGTACGACCCACTAAAATCATAAGTATATACAGATTTCAATCGTAAAATCTTAGTACGTACGAAAGGTGACGAACTCGTTTGCGACATTGATGTTCTGTAAAACGAACATAAATCAGCCCTAATAACATAACACATATGACATAACAAATCAAGAATAAAAAAAACTACAAAATTTTAAGTCGGCCAACACATTTTTCATACAATTTCTTGAACTCCATATGCCAACCATGGAGCTTTACCTCCTATTATTAACAGTAACTCACAATCAATTATTATAACCAATCAACCGTTGTAATATAAATATTGCAATTTAAAATTACTAACAATGAGCAATGATTCCAATCTATAGATTAAATTTTATAAGAAGCTATCCAATATGCACCAAAATATGTCAAGCAAACCACAATTCAAATTACAGAAATCAAAGAACTAACTCACAAATTAACAATTAACCTTAAAGTAATAAACCAAGAAAAAAATTGTTGATTAACCAGATTCGATCAGACAACAATGCAATTGTAGAAGCCAAAAGCCAAGAACCTTAATTGAATAAATTGACCGACTGACAGATTTTACACTTTTGAATCGCACTTCCATTTCTTCATTTGCCCTAGCGATTGTTCAGTTGTTTCGATTAGTACCAGTAAGGCCCAATAGCTTTAATATATATATATATATATATATATATATATATATATATATATTAACAAAACAAAAATCTTATCAACATTATTAATGAATTGATGGTTTAAACAAAACAAAAACCCTAGATACCAAAATGAAACGAAAAGCTGTTATTGTCAATATGGCATGATCAAGAACAAGTCATACCTGTGATATGAAAAACATAAAAACGGAACATCAAATACCGAACAAAACATCAAACACAAAAGGGTAAAACCAAATCGAACCTGAGATACAAACCTACAATCGAAGATTTGGAGGATATGTTGCAGTTGATGAAATAGATTATTGAAAGAGGAGGCTATATACATATAAAACAATTAGAAATAGATCTATACGTTTAACCAAAATCGAAAATCTAATATGTGTAACGTGAGAGGTCACCTTTGACGGATTTGGGGTGGCGATCAAGAGGATGGAAGATAGATTCTACAGGAAGAGGCAGAGATAAAATGAATTTAGGGTTTAGAGAAATTGTGGACAATGGAAAAAAACGGTTTATATATAAATTTTTGGAGCCCCATTTATTTAGTTGGATCCTTCAGCCTCTCTCTAAGGGCTCCATTCAACCCAATCTCACCTCAATTATTATATAGATAGATACAAGCGGCGGATGTACATAAAAATTATTTCATATTTCTTGCAACTGTTTTTGTTGTTGCTCCAACGGATCTAATCAAATTTACAATAGGAATTTGCAGCCTACCAACAAGCTCCTACCAACAAGCTGATAGTGACCTCTAAATCCTCATCGGGTCGTTCATTTCGGTGAATGCTATTCAAATTGTCAAATACTGCCGTCAATGTCAATAAAAAAATGATACAATTTGAGATTGTACAAGTATACGGATTTTAACATGATACAATTTGAGACTGTACAAATTAATATATCAGATTGTACAAATATACATGATACAATTTAAATTGTACAATATTAAAATATCTAAAAATATATATTTTTTTAAATATAACTATTTCATAGGAGAGAGAGGGGCAAAAAACACAACTTTAGGTTATATGCACACATGTTGTCAACCTATACTTGATTTTTTTTTTTAACAACCAACAAAAGTTCAATCATTTAAAGTTACTCAGGCCCGTGAGCACAGGCAAAGCTGGATATCCTGCCCTGATGCCCTCCACTACTCCAAAGGAACCCACAGTCAAAGGCCTATTATAGTAAAACCTCTAGCTCAACTTAGAAAATTTTTGCTCTAGGTGAGACTTCAACCCATAACCTCCACATTAGAAGGTCATGGGTCTACCACTCCACCAACAATTCCCTAGTCAATCGACTTGGCTCTGCATAGCGACTTTTGCAACGTTGGGCCCTTTACTTGATTTAAAGTAGAGTTAAGGTAACCCCATGCTTGGTGATGGTTTGCGATTTTTTCACGTGGTGATTCAATTGATATAATTTCGGTTTGTAAGAGGGCGCATTTTTTTTTATTTTATGATTCATTAGGTATCATTTTGATTTGTTATCGCTATCTTAACCTTCTGTTCTGTTTGTTCTTTCACTATATCTCTCTATTCATTATCACCTTTAAGTAATTAACTAATTGTTCAATACACTTTCGCTTAAGCTTTAGTAGATCATTCACTTATATTCCTTCCCTAGATGCCGTAGATCATTCACTTATATTCCTTCCCTAGATGCCATGGGCCCTCATACATCATTACAATCTTTTGTAGATCTTTAGAAAGATACATTCTTTTTTTTTGAACGGCCAACAAATTGGAATCACTCACGAAACACTGGAGTATCATCGTGCCACCAGTGTTACCACGCGATCATATTCCACCACCAAGTCACCAATTCAGGAGGAAACTCATAATTATGAGAAAACCCCCTTTGTGAGATTCGAACCCAGGACCTTATGGCCCCTAAGTCTTATCCCACCACTAAGATACCACTAGGCTATAATGCTTTGGGTTAGAAAGATACATTCTATGTCAAATAAAATCATTTTAAGTATTTATATAACCTATGTATTTGGTAATCCACATCTAAAGACTTATTATATTGAAGGTTTTTATAATAAGTTGCATTTTTTAATTGTATATGCTTTCTTTTCCGAAAAATATTTTTTTCTTTAATTTATTAGTAAAAAACAATTTATCCGGTATACGTTGAAAGTTACTCTACACATATCGAAACAAACATTAGTTATCTCTCATCTCCTTGAAAAAAAATTGTTATGTACTACAAAAATATAATAAAAAGTGGTTTTATATTGGTATGCTATTAACGTGGTGTAACTATAACTAGGAGTTTAAAATTTCAAATTGTAGATAGTATAGTTCAATCTCGATTAAGTTCTATATTAAAATACAAATTTGAAAACACCTGTGTGCTTTTGTTTTTGGCAGAATGTCGACCTCTAAACAACTACATGATTAAAAATCAAATTTTCCAATCACTATAAAATTGATTAATATATTTGTTGAGCACCATAACTACTCTTGATACAGAATATTACATTTAAAAATTATAAAAGTATAACTTTATTTATTTTACAAATTGAAGCTCTCTAGATACAAGAATTGTACATCTTAGTAATCATACAAGTAAATGTTTAATTTATTTATGTACCAAAGCTCTCTAAATACAAAAATATTACATTTTAATCAGGGTTAGATGGTAACTAGTATCAATATCAAGTGATCTAAAGAATTTTTTTTTATTTATTATATATCCGATACTTGTTTTATTAGTTGTAGCATGTTACCTAACATTTGAGAAACAAAACACAAATGCACTCTAAATCCTCAAACCTAATATTTTTTTTAACGACTAATTTTCTCTTCTATTTTTACATCATTTTATTACACCTTTTTTTTGTCTTTTATTAAACTTGAACTACCAACCTCTCATTTAAAACCGTAACACCTTTACCGCCACACCCAAATCAACCCTAATCATTAATACCACAAATATCACTCCTGATTTAACCACATCCCACCGCCATGCACAAAGCTCAAAGACTTAAAAAAACAATATAAACAAATAGTTATGGAGGGTGGTGAGGTGGGTCAGAGCAAAGCTTAATCCTTCAATAAAAACCAGTAAATCTTTCCTCTAATAACTTATACCATATGCATAAAATATTGTACATTCCTCACCCTTGCTAATAATATTATCCTTTTGCAGTAGAACTACCCTTGCTAATAATATTATCCTTTTGCAGTAGAACTAACAGAAGCTAAAGTCCTCTGTTTTGTCCCCTCATCTTTCAAGTCACTTCCTTTCTTTCTCTTTCTCTTTCTCTTTCTTTCACATTAAAGCATCCCAAATGCTTCTCATCTTTTTATTACAACAACAATACTCACCAACCCAACTGCCATTTCTTCTACTCAAACCTTCCCACATTAATAATATATTAATAACATTCATTATTCAATCTTGATTGACTTAGAGCATGGATTTGGAAAGAAAGAGAGTGGCATCCAATTCTTTAAAAAATGGTGTGGTGATGGGCTCTGTTTGGGAGAGTAGAATGAAGGGTGGGTTCAAAGTCTTCAATGGTGATGACAAGATTCAAGAAACAGAGAGTTTAAGATCTAAACAGAGCTCTAATGGTGTTGGAAAGAGGAAGACATGGAAATCAGATGGTAATATGGAAGGAAATGAGAGACCCCAGTTCAGATCTCAAAGGTTAGATCTGAAAACAACAAGGAATTGAGTAAGGATGTTAGTGATTCAGTTGATGGAATTGGAATCAAGAAAAGCCCTGTTCAGGTAAAGAAAGGAAGACCTGAATGGAATAAGGTGCAGAGTTGTTCAGAGGAGTATAAAGAATGGAAATTTATCAAGAAAAGTTAGTGCAAGTAGTGATTTAGGTGATGGAAATGATGAATGTAATAATGGGATTCAAGAAAGTGATGATAGTTAAGAATAATAGATCTGATTGTATAAAAAGGTAGATGAAGTAGATGTTTGTGATGAAAGTTGATGATGGTTAAGGTTGAATCTTTAGATAGTGAAGAAGGGATTGTAAGGCAATATTGGATGAAAATGTTGAGGTTAATGAAGAAAGAGCCATTGTTGTTGTTAAAGAACCTGAACCTGAACATGAACCCGAACCCGTTTCGACAAAACATAAAAAGAAGTCATCAGATGTTGTAATTGAAGATAAGAAAATCCATCAGAGAAATGAAAGATCAAATTATGTTTCAAGAACTGTTAGAAAACAACTTCCTTCTGTTGTGAATCATTCAAAAACAAGTTCAAAACAAAGCAAGTATTTGAATATTATGTGATCACTTTCTCTCAAATTTAATGATTCTAACTTTAAATTCATGTTTAATTTGCAGATGAAGTTCCATCACAAAGGTGCCCAAATCCCATAGCAAACTGCAGAGCTTGAGTTAGTATTTAAGCCAATGATTACATCATGATTCTTGATATTCATGCATTGAAGTCATGTTGTACTTGTTTTTCAGTTGATTTGATCATGTGGAAAGATGCATCGAAATCAGCACTAGTTTTTGGTTTAGGGACATTTACCATTCTTTCATCATCATACACTCAAGACCTCAATATCAGGTTTTACACATCAATCACCCCTTTTAAATTCATCTCATTTCATAATATTCATCATTCTGCTTTTTTTTCAGCTTTATTTCTGTGATTTCTTACCTGAGTCTCATCTATCTTGCTGCAACATTTAATTTTCAAATCCTTCATTTTAAGGTTAGTTATTCACCTATATTTATTATACATGACACTGATGACACCACTTTCAAATTCTTTTTTAATTTATTAATCTTTAAAAAAAACAGGAGTGTTGTAGAATCAGATAATAGTACAGATGATGAGGAATATGTTCTTGTGAAGAAGAAGCAATTTGGGCATTGAAACTATTCCTTCCTTACATTAATGAATTTCTCTTAAAAGTTAAAGCCTTGTTTTCAGGTGATCCTGCTACTACAATGAAGGTACTTCTTTTTTTAAATTATTTGTCACTGATTTTTATAAAAAAAAAAAAAAAAAAAATTCATCTTCATCTGCAAGATTGTGAAAAACTTAGGATTTGGTGTTATGTGACAGATGGCAGTGCTGCTATTTATTTTGGCAAGATGTGGCAGCTCTATAACCATTTGGAAAATGGCCAAATTGGGTCAGTTATAATAATTTCCTACAACCATATTTCATGTATTTTATCATAAAGATAATGTAAATTAACAAAATTACTAGAATTCTGATGAAATTCTTGCTGATGATGTAATATTTGTTGATTTTTTTGCAGCTTTTTTTGGAGTTTTTACAGTGCCAAAGATCTTCTCATCTTATTCTTCTCAGTTGTCTGCATATGGTAAAAAGTTCACATGAATTTCCTGCATGTTAATTATTTCATCACTTAGTAGTGTCCTTGCTTGACCAGTGTACTTGATCATTCGAGAAAAGTTGACACGTTTTGCTTTTTACTGTACGATTAATCTACGCTTCGAGGCAGGAAAGTTAATTCTCCGAGCGATAGGCTCCACGTTGCAGGTTTTTAGGTGCATGTTTGCAAATAATTGATGGAAAATGATACAACCTCGTTTTAAAACCTCCTGCATCATCATAAAAATTGTTCTTATTTTTAAGTGGGCGACTTGTTTAGTCGTGTAGCAATGAAATTGTCAAGAGAAAAATCATAAAAGAAAGCATTTTTCTGAACTTGTTATACCTCCATAGTCATGTCAAAATAATTTCACGCATAAAGCCATGAGATACGTGAATCTTTTGTCACGTTTCTCATCGCTAAATGAAATGATTTTTTTTCTTGATAGAGTATAAAGGCATATCACAAGAGTGAAAAAATTGATTATGTTCATGATTTTCTCAATTCTTTAGGATAAAAATAACATGTCCTGTGTGATGTGGTCCCTTTTCATTATTAACTGTTGGAGATCTAGTGAAATTGCAATGTCACATGTTTGATGAAATTTGCTAACGGCTCTTTTAAGCTTTAAAGCTGTATTTGAACAATTTATAAATTCATTTTGTAAAAAGACGGTGGTCCTTTTCCACTTTTGTTAAAGTCATGTACTAATAGTTTTCATGAACAATATATGTTTTTTTTTTTTTTTTTTTTTTTTTTTGTGGATATTAAATAAATCAATTATTAAATCAAATGCCTCTCTAATAGAATGTGTTGCAACAAATGAAGGTACATTTTGGATTCGACGATTTAAGGATGCTTGGGATTCATGTTCTCAGAAAAAAAGCAGTTGCTTTTGGCGTTTTTTACCCTTGTTTGGAACCTTTCCTCAATTGTTGCTCGTGTTTGGGCAGGTAGGTTACACACATTTCTGTCATTAGAAATTGATCAATGTCTTGTTAACCATTTGAAGCATGATCGATTGTTATATGCAGTGTTCATGTTGTTGGTGGCATTCAAATTCTATCAACAATCCCTGACAAAAGATGATCAAGTTGTTGACGAAGAAGAACCAATTATACATAGAAATCAAAGTTCTTGGCAAGAACAAAGAAATGGGAGAATTTTTGCATCAACCGAAAGCACGAAGCTGAAGAAAAGATCGTGATTTAGTTGGTTCAACGACGACGGATAGTGTGAGGAGGCATGCATATCGATAAAGAAACGGATTGTATAAACAAAAATAAAAGTTTAAATAAAAATAGATAGAATGTATTCGAGTATCTATGTTACCTTATTAAGGAGGAGAGATGGCTACATTAGTAATTTTCTATGTTTTTTAAGATGGCATATGAAAAGTTTAGTGCTTCACACCCAAAATGTCATGAAATTTTTCCCAATAATACCCTTTTATGCAAAATCCTCTTGTACATCCCCTCTCCTACTTATTATTTATTACATGGAGCAACTTTGGTGAATTCATGTGTGTATGTCACGTATGAAACAAAACGTAAAGTTTTGATTTACGAGCTATTTGGCAAAGTTGTTTGTATCATTTAATAGTATATATCGTTAAGTGGTAGGCGTGACCAAAGTGTTACGTGTGAGGTAGTGTAGTATTGAGAATAAATGTATTATGGAACTAACGTTTCGAGTTGTTGAATGGATTATTACTAGAATCCACCTAAAATCAATGTATTTCAATAAACCGTTGCGAATGTTATTATACTTTAGTTGAGATAAGAATAATTATCTTATGTTGTTACAAGTATTCATTATTTAATATATCATTTAAATAAAAAAGTTTTCGATGAATTTTACGTCTTAAATGAATTGATACAATTTGATGTAGTTTTTAGACCCGCCGCAACGCGCGGGTTACCAACTAGTCATAATAATATAGTATGATTACATTCTTTAAACACAACGTTTCAAGAACATACTGACTATAAACTTGAGTGTAGCTTAGTGTTGCAAAATCAATGACACAAAACGGCTTTGTGTTATAAACTTGATCTATATTTTTAAAAACTTAACGACCTAAAATTTTCAATGTAGACGTCTAAAGACGTGGTTTAAATGTTTAGGTGCAACATTAAAACTTTAACGTCACAGGCTCACAACTCATTATCTTTAGCCAGTCGTCACCACCAAAGGGCTCTACAAACCCAACCATTCGATGCAACCGTAGTTCACATGTTCATTTTTCATTCAAATTCGAAATATAATTAGTTTTCATGAGTATTTTGTGTCATTATAATGTTGAATAAAGGAGGGAGATTGTTGTTATGCTTGATATATTCTTAATTAGTATAAATCTAAAATACCTAAATGATCGCTAATGCCACATTACTACTATCCTATCTCTATACACACATAAGCATGGATATCAGCACATATATATATGGGGATTGGCCCAAAAGTCCAAGGCCTAAAATTAAGTTTAGTTATAGCAAGATCGGGCTGAAAATTGACCCCGTCCACGGTCCACCCATTAATATTATTGAGATCTAATGGGCTATGATGGATTAGTTATTTTTATCACACCTCACACAAGAAGTGCACGTTTTGATTGTTTTTTTCAAGCCGGTCCCGGATAGTTGTATATCTTTTTAAACAATATTGTGGCCAAATGCATGGTTGGAAAGTGACGGGGGCATTGCATAGTCCGAATGGCATCCTCTTCTGTAGGCGAATGTGCCGTAACGGATAAGTGAAAGTGGTTTCTCGTGGTCTTCGGGGTCAATTGGGATCTGAAAGTACCCAGAAAAACCATCGAGAAAACAATAATATTTGTGCCCGGTCAATCTCTCCAACATCTGGTCAATGAATGGTAGGGGAAAATGATCTTTTCTTGTAGCATCGTTGAGCTTCCGATAATCAATGCAAACCCCGCCAACCCCGTAACCTTTCTTGTGGGAATGAGCTCGTTATGTGCGTTGGTTACGACCGTCATACCACCCTTCTTTGGAACTACTTGGACAGGGCTTACCCAAGGTGAGTCAGAAATGGGTAAATCAAGCCGGCTCAAGCAGCTTAATCACTTCTTCTTTCACGACTTCTTGCATCTTGTGGTTAACTCTTCGTTTCCTTTGCACACAAGGGCGGTAAGCGTCTTCCATGAGGATCTTGTGTGTGCAAAGTGAAAGGCTAATGCCTTTTATATCCATCAGCTTCCAGGCAATTGCTTTCTTGTGTTGCTTAAATACTTCCATCAACTTTTCTTTTTCTTCCGTTGATAAATTTGCTGCAATGAAGACGGGAAGTTTGCAGTTTTCTTCAAGGTAAGAATACTCCAAGTGAGATGGAAATTCTTTGAGTTCCAAGGATAGCGGTTCTTCAATAAAAGGCTTGGCTTTTTCGTCGGTACTTCGTTCTTGAAAGTTGAGTCTCCTCAGTTTCATCTTCAAGAGAAACATGCTCGATACGGTAGCTTTCAAGGACCATGGGATCATTTTCATCAGTCGAGGAAGCGGACTCCTCAAAATCATCACCTTCCCCCAGAACGTCATAGAGATAGTATACAGCGATATAATCGAAATCGGTGATGGGAGCAGACAGATCGTCTTGGATACTTGGACACCGCAAAATCGAAACCCAGCTTTTACCATTTATTGTCACTCTAAGTCTTCCTCCCCATGCATCGAGTAGAGCCAATGCGGTATTGAGGAAAGGTCGTCCCAAGATGATAGGACTCTCTTCCCCCGGAATATCCATCACCACGAAATCTATCGGGAAGATAGTTTCGTTAAGGCCAAGCAAAACATCTTCTGCAACTCCTTGGGGGTACCGCACCAATCGATTGGTGAGGCAAAGCTCCATTCTTGTGGGTCTCAGAGTTTGTTGCTGGAACTTTCGGAATATGGAGGCGGAAAGAATGTTGATGTTGATCTATAAGTCGGCAATGGCTTTGGCATGAGACTTTCTCCCACGGTGCAAGGGATTGCAACTTTGTCAGGGGGTGTTTTTCCTTGGACAATGGCTGGACACACTTTGTTGATGGGTACAATGACACCTTCTTCAAGAGTATCATTTTTGGAGAGGATATCTTTCTGAAATTTGAAGTGAGGGGGTAGTCTAAGCTGACAATCAGCATAGGGGATGTTTAGTTGCACTTTCGTTATCAAGGAATGGAACTTGTAGAGTCTTTCCTCCATGTTGGGGAACAAGAACTTCTTCAATTTGCGTTTCTCTTCTCTTGTTTCCAATGGTGGATCACGAACTTCTTCCTTTGGTTGGGCTTCCATCTCTTCTTCACCGGCGACATCTTCCATAGCATAGATATACCTGGGGTAGTTTTTGACCACCTCAAGATTTTTCTCCCCCAGAAGCTTGTTCTCCACTCAAAAATGTGCCTTTATTCTTCCTTTTCGTTTTTTTGCTTCCAAGAACCTGCATTTATCTTATAGGAACATTTTATCTATATTTTATAAAGATAAAAGCATAATAAAATGCGCAAAAAATGAGGATAATTACATATGTAAAACATATTAAATATTCGGCACATCAGTGGTTGGCTGGGGTGAAGGCGACGGGTATGGTGGTGGGTTTTGGTGGTGGTTCATGGATGTGGAGGTTAGGGTGGTGGCCATGCTGCAAATCGTCCCTATCGATGAAGATGATGAACTACCGAAACTATTACAGATCTGATATGGTGGTGGTTTTTGGGTGGTGATTCATGGCTGTGGAGATGAGGGGGGTGAGGTGATTGTGAGGGTGAGCCAGCAGAGGCGACGGTGGTGAAGGAAGGCGATGATGATGTTGTTTTCTGCTCGAGATGTTTTGATGGCCTGGTAAGATTTCACAGTACAAAGATTATTATTATGATGATGATGATGATGATGATGATGATGATGATGATGATGATGGTAAGCTAAATGTAATTGTTTGAGTTCATCCACCACAAATGTTCACAGATGTTTGAGCTATTTTTGAAGCTCTGTTGAAGTCTTGAAGATAACAAGACCAGTTACACACTGGTGTAATTTCTATTTTTATTTCACAGCTAAAGACTATTATTATTATTATTATTATTATAATTATTATTAATATTATTATGAACTTAACTTAAACAGTATATCGTGGCAAATTTTGAGATTAAATAGTGTATCGAGGGTGGTGATGAACAATGCTATCCAAGCTTCGTTGCTTACTGCTCTTGCTCTCCACGCGTCTGCCACAGGAGTCCTTTTCATGCTCACACGCGCATCCCCCATTTCAATAAGAGCTTCTACAAACCCACTGCTTCATTTTTTTGTTCTTCCTCTCCATCCCAACTCCGAGGTGACAGAGATTCAAGCTAGACAACGGTACTGGTGACAACTGTTTGCAAATACAAACAGCGATGGTCCTTCAAAACGATGGAAACAAGTGTTGATGGTGATGTGGGATGTTAGACAACAACGATTAAGTGTTGTTTGTTTTTTTCTGAGGCAAAAGGTCTGCAGTATGCGGACCACAACTGCAGACATCTGCATGAGAAGAGGTGGACCAAAGGTCTGCAGTCTGCAAGAGGAAGACTGTTTTTTTAACGTATGTAGTATAACCCATAACCATAACTATAACCTATCACAACCCACCATAACCCTAACCTACCCACAATTAATAATTCTTAACAGCTAAAATGTTTATTTCCAAACATTCCAACCTACACAAAACATTAAAACCCCTAAAGAATCATACTCAGACACAAACCAAGAACACAAAACATAATAAAATATCCTTAAAAAAACAAACAAGGAGTTAAATTCACAAATGTCTAGTTAAAAACAAATTAATATAATATAGTAACAATATGTAAAAGGAATCTCACCAACACACTTAAGCACAAATTGATGTTGAAAATATTCGTTGTTTTTGAAGAAGGAATATAAAAATATGAAAGTTGAGTTTTGGGACAGGGGACACGAAGAAACACAGCGGAGGGAGGAGGGGAAGAGGGCGGCAGAGGGAAGGAGGGGGAAAGGGGAGGAGGGCGGCGGGGGGAGGAGGGAAGAAGGCGGCGTAGGGAGAAGGGTGACGGGGATGAGCGGCGGAGGAGGAGGGAGGAAGAGAAGAAGAAAGGTGAAGAAGAACTTGCTTTGATGATAATGATGATGTTGTTGCTGCTCACCTGGTGTTAAGAAGAGAAAGAGAGAAAAAATGGGAAGAGGTGGGAAGAAGCTAGAAGACATAGGATTATGTCTGCACCAAGAAGATGTCAGGAAGACCTTTTTCAGTGAAAGGTCTTTCATAAAAACAACAATCTGCGCGCCCCAAATGTCTGCCCGCGTCTGTGCGGCGCAGACAATAGTGGTCAGAAGCACTTCTGACCAAAAAACAAACACCACCTAATTGTTTTAGCAGTTAAATCAAGCGATGAATCTTGATGGAGGTTGGTTTGGCGGCAGAAAGAGAAGATGTCGTCCTCATGGCTCCACGCGCGATGAAGATTACGTTCTTCGAAAAGGTGTATTCTGGTTTTGTAGGTTACTTCCGACGATGACTCTAGGGTTCAGACAATTTCGAGGTATCTGTAATCTTCTACGACATCAAATTTTGTTTTGTTTTTCCTTAATGATTCGAGATGTGTTGTCCTCATCGATTATAAAGCACCAATTTTTGTTTCTTTTTGTTTTTTTAACATTTGTTCCGGCGATGCATTAAGCAATGACATCGCGTAATTCATCAACTCCCTGGTGATATTAATAGAAAGAGATGGACGACAGGTAATGCAACAATTCAGTTTATGTTTTTGTACCTTTACCACATCCTTTTGTATTAGTCACCTGGGTCGAAATTCTAATAATGACAATTGTTTTACAAGTTTTAAAATAGCTTTCTTCTTCTTTTTTATCTTTTACTGCAATATATAGATTGCTACTGCATTATTTTGTTGAGGTTGGCTCTAAAATGGTTCCTTACATATATTAATCAGGTTACCTGT
>JAUTDX010003019.1:0-68839 GCA_030844895.1 Ambrosia x helenae
TTTGTCATGTTAGGGAATACTAATGAGTTGGATTCACATGTTGCATCAAAATGATGAAGAGTGGAATCCAATTGATGTAACTGGAATACAATGTTATATAATTTATAATAAAAATGAATTTATCTAAGACACATTAATCCTAAACTATTAATAAAATTAGAAATAATTGCCACTTCTTTTTAAGACATGTAAAGTACATGCATTTTTATTTTAAAACTAGTGGCATTATCTGCCGCGTTGCGGCGGAATTTTAGTTGACACATTTGGTTACATTATTAGTTACCAAATATAATTTTTTTGGTTTTGGATAGGTATTTGTTAATCACGTAGATTAGCAGACATGATTTGAGCTGCAGGCCCAAGCGCCACCCCAAAGTTTGATTTGTTTATTATGAGCGCCGATGTATAAAAACGGATAACATGTGGTTATAATTGTCTTGTTGGTTTGTCTCTTTAACATTCCATTCGGTAAAAACAAAAATTTAATTCTCCAAGTGAAAAGCCTGAAGAGACGCTGTGGTCAAATAAAAAACAGGATCTAAAACATTAATCTAAACCCTCGTGAAAGCAATCAGAATGTCTAGAGTTTATTCAAATTCCCAGTTATTAAAAAACAACAATTATTAAGTATTAACTAAAAGATTGTATTCCATAACAGAAACTTACAGATGAGAACACAATCAGTCGGCCGACTACTCATAACACGATCGCGCTAGGTTGAATCATTTTTTTGGCTGTTGTAGCACCTTATAGGGTTGTCACTTTCATAGGTAGGGGGTGGGCGTATTTCTTCTTATTTGTTCTTTTATTTTTCTTATGTGTCAATCTTTTTATTCATTTATTACTTATTAAATCTTTAAGTCTTTTTTAAGTCTTTTTTAAGTCTTTAATTAAGTCTTTAAGAACAATCCATTTCATGAATAAAATGTGACCAATTAGTCCTTCAACTCCATACCTGCTCTGAGATGGACATAGAACCATGACATGTTAGTAACAAAAGTCGACTTAGATATCCCAAAACTGAATGTGTCAGCTTCTCCTTTAAAGGGATTATGTGATACCACCCAGTCAACCATCGTTGGTTTATTTTCTGACCAATTGGGCACTTTCCATTAGTGTCATGAGACCATGAAAATAAACTCAAGGAGTGGAAAATTGTCATTTATTTGGCACCAATTTCACTATAAAATGTAATAACAATAACAATTATACCAGAGATATGAAATAACCTACCAAGTCAAAGACGTGTTGAAAACCCCATTTTTATTTTCCATCAACATAGTCATAAATTGCCATATGTTGTTTGCGAGTGGCCTGCAAAAAGAAAAGCCATTTTACTAAGTATTCTTACTAAAATTTGGGTTGTAACAAACAGTTAAAAAATCACATCAGATAATAGCAAGAAGAGAGGTCAACTTTACCAAAGTTGCTAACAACGCTTCCATCATCTACGCGCATCCTACTACGACCATATGTGTTAAACATACACTTAATCTGAGCGAACGCTTCCGTTTTGTTTGATGCACTACACTGGCAGGTTAGCACCATCTTTCCTAATGTTTCTTTGCCACAAAATACCGCCTCGAATACCCGCCATAACAGAAACCAATCTCAACCTGCTTTATAAAAAAGTAGTTAAGTAACAATGTTATAATGTATGAACGCTCGTTCCTATTTAAATAATTAATATTGGGTTTATGTTGTACCATACGCATGCAGACCTCCATAACCCGTGCCGCAGTGTAGCCTCGCGTATGAACCAGCTATAAGTTGACCTGGTTGTTGGTTGACTTGACTTGGCCTCAGGCCTTGAAATGCCCAACACCATTTACGCGCCTTTAAAGCCAAACATAAGGGTCAATAATCAATTTGTTTAGCTAATATAATTTTTTTTCCCTGTTAGAAGAAGTAGATATTTGCAAAAAAAAAAAATAAGTTATAAAAGTACTAATCTAATTTATAACAGGATCAATTACAGGTTTAAGATGTGCAGGAAGAAATTGATACCTACATAAATGTGCAGGAAGAAATTGGTACCTTTATTCTCCTGAGATCAGATCTATCCCATGCAGAGCCCAAATCACCACCGCCATTGTCTTCTTGTGTCCTCGTCGGAACCGGGTCCTCCGCCGCAGCGCCGCCCGCGCCTGGTTGCCGAAATTCCATACAATAAACCACCTTCAGCTCCACCTTCATATGGACGCTGCAGCCATAACCATTTTCATTTACCGATTTTCAATTCTCTATCTTTCCTCCCATATCTCTAAAAAACCCAACCGTTTCTCTCTTTAAAAAAAAAGTGCAACCACCGTTGCTACCCTCATGACAGCCCCTTTCACACTCGGAGGTTCGTTCGATTTCGTTCGATCCGGGTCACCAAGTCACGTCACACAGGCAAGATCTGGTCTAGATGGAGACATGCAGTCCGGTCATCTGGTTCGTCTTCGTACCCACAGATGTTTCCTTTAACCGATGCTATTCAGCGAGCAAAGTATCATCACCCCCCTTTGCCGAGAGTTGCTTCATCGCCGCTAGGTCATGGCGGGAAGTGACAATCATGGGCTGTACAATCTGGAGAATGACGGTGGATGGCCACCTCTAGGATGGTGGCTTTCTTCTCTGTTGTTGTGGTGGTAGGAGTACGTCGGTAAAAATCGCCAGATCGGTGCTTCGGAGGAGAGAGAGAAATGAAAGTGAGATAAAAAGACAAAGAATTAGAGACGCGTGGACTGATGTGTGATAGATAAGGCTTATATGTTCTTAATAAATAAAAGACCCTAAAAGATGTAAAAATTACAATTATGCCATATTACTGTTCAAAAGGTTTGCAAATTATTATAGTGTAATGGTGGGTTATAGTAATTAATATGTAGTTAGGAGTACACATTTAAATTGACTATGAAATCGTCTAACCTTGAGTTTGAGTCGTTAATCTATATATTTATAGGGTTAGGATCAAATACACAGTGAAAGAAAAATAGTAAGTTGTAGGAAAGGTATTAAACAGACTCCGATTGAACTTATTTAAGCGGCATTGGAACCATCTCATCGAACCCTACGATGTTAGTTTTTAGGTCTTCGTTTTTTTGGGGTTTTAGCTTGTAATTTTTTAAAAAAATATGTTATATCATTGTGTATTTTATGTAGCATTGTGTCTTTTTCTTATTTTCATCACTGTGTCTTTTTTTCTTCAGCATTGTGTTATATTTTTTGGCACTATGTTATATTTTATTGCTCATTGTGTCATATTTCATGATCTATTGTGTTTTTTATATCCTTCTCACCCTTCTCATTTTTGTTACACTGTGTAGAATAACTTGACCCATACCTTATATACCTTATTAAAGAAACTCGATGGATTGGATTGTAATTTCACCACACTTTTAAGATAGCATATCAAGAGACACAAGTATATATCTCTATATTTTACCCATTTTCTTCATTTTAATGCTCCTATAGTACAACTTTTGATGACAATTATACAAATAAGTAATGTAAAGTGACCCTACACATACATGCATTTATATGATGACTCTCCACATGTTGAGCATTCACAATAGAATCCTCAGCCCCTATCCACTCACAACCAATCACAACCATATATTACACTAAACCCCATTAGATTTTCTCTCTCCTCCACTCACAACCACTTTCAACAAATATTAAAAAACAAATACAGTTTTCCCAGTTTTCCTAAAAGATTCCCAAAGAACCCAATATTTACCGACACACTGTAGATTCCCCATTTTCTTCACTCACAATCACTTCCAACCCCCAAAAAAATCATAAGGTTTTGTCACCCAATTTTTTGGGGGTTCTACTGTGAATGCTAACACCTATATTTGTATTACTCTTGTATGTATGTAAGGGCTTATGACTTTTCATATGTTTAAACTCTTATATTTTTTTACTTTTGTATTTATCTAAGGGCATATATAAAGAGGTATTTGTATTCCTTCTCTCTATATTGTTAATAGCTTATATGATTCATGAAGTTATACATTACATAAGGCAATTGATAACTTGAAGTTCAATGTGAGTTTGCTAATCTTCTTCATTATGTTAATACATTATGTAGTATTTGAAGACTCTTTGAATCCATTAATGTGCTGCGAAACTATATCACATGACAATTGTACATGAAAATGAGAAATGATGCATTGAATTGTTCCGATCCTTGTTTTCATGGTAGAGATATTTTCAATTGTATGGAATTATATAATGTAGATATGTTTTAACTTTTACTCTTATTGTCCACAACTTTGAGATATTGAAGCAATATTATTTTACTCTAAGCAAAGTTGTTCTACAATAATGTATAGTTTTCAAAATTTGCTAGCTATCTGAAGGGATAGGGTGCCTAATCCTAGCGCGGATAGCATCCTTATCCCACTTTTCCACAAACCCCCGCGCGGAACCAAAGTGCGTGAAGGAAAACAGGGCAACACCTTATGCCCGCGGAACCATGATTGCGCAGGGAAATTCATCCACGCACAACATGACTTCATCTGTATGACGTCATCATCACAAGAGAATCTTCACGCGCCCATATACGTGCGGAATATTCCACTAATATCACCTTTTGGTACGAGGTATGGCCGATCAAGAAATGAAGAAGATCTGGTCTGATCTGGGCGCCCCCTGCACCAATCAGAGCCAAACACGTGTCAGTAGTGGTCCAACAACTACTGACGAGGAACAGTGACTTGACAGCCCCCATGCTTCCACCATGTTGACACTTTACTCAGGGTACTGTTCAAGCATGTCTGCTGCCAGACGTTACATCAGACGCCATCAGAAGGGTCAACCATACCGTGTCAGAGACAAGCGCCGCCTGCGCCCAATCACAACGCGCCACGTGACTTGTAGCAGGCCAGATCATGCTTTCTCTAACATCAGCATTTAATGTCAACTGATTCCCGCCAATTTCATGGGCTTAAAAAATCTAGGCCCAGGTAAAGTCCCAATCAGTTACAACATTTTATGGGTCGTCTCACCCGGCTCATATCTCCTCCTATAAATAGAAGACTTCTTCTCCTCTACAAGGATCGACATCTTTACATGCAAGAATTATAATAGAGATAACATTTGTAATAGCTTTGTAAACTCTAAAGTAATAGAATTATCTCTTTACAGTGGACGTAGGTCACTCTCGACCGAACCACTTATATTCTTGTGTTCTTACTTTCACTACACACACACACTTACTTTCTACGGTTTCGGTTCTGCCACTGGTGTGAGCAAAGGGTTGTACCTGAGCAAACACGTGTATTAAACACACGGTGGTTATCATTAATCACCGTTATACTCGTTGTTTCTTCACTATCATAAGAATGTTTTTACTAAGCAAATCCAAGTTACCCGTTTGGAGCGAACAGATTATTTTTTTAATTATGTATAATGTGTTTCTTGTGTTATTATTGTCATATCTTTTTATTACCTTTTTTATTTTAATGCTTAATTGCTTACTTAGTTTATTTGCAGGTGTTAACATTTAAAGTAGTGAAGAAGTTGCTATGAAGCTGATATGGTCTTTTTATGTTTTTAAGGATCTAGAAGTTTCTTATTATCTTATTACTTTAATGATATACTGAGCAAACCATGTTTTATTTGGATACATGGACATAGTCAGATAAATAATGTGTAGTTCTTCATGTCTACACTCAGTCATCAGTTGCTTAGTTTGTTTGCGTATTCTAATAGTGTTGTTTATTAAATTGGGCTTCGCATTTTGACCTTCTTTACTCGACTTTCATGCTTATGAATTTTGTAATTAAGGGATGCACTCATGTGTGTTTGCAATTTGAAACCTTCCTTTCTTAATTTGTAGGTTTCTATTGACAATACAATTTACACTCTTTTATGTAATTGTAGTTTTTGACTTTTATTCTCACTATCCATATGTTAATATGTTGAAGCAATATTGTTTTTTAATCTAAGAAAGGTTTTTCTTGATCTACATAAAGTTCATACACATGTATGTTTGTTCTTCATTTATTATAATATTTCATTGGTGTTCCTTATAATGTCAACCAAATAAGCAGACATCCAATTAAGGAAAACGTATTAAAGATTCATAAAATTAATCCCAAGGCCCAAGGGTGATTTGATATATGTTTAAATGCAACTAAAAATTTAGTAAACATGTCTTATTTGTAAGTGAATGATTAAATAACTTTGAGCAGGCTTTAAGATATGGTGAGAATTATATATTAAATACTTCACATTTAATTTTATTCTATTAATACATGTAAAATTGTGTGCATATTAGATGAGAATGATAAGTTTGTCTAATCAACTTTGAGCCTTTGAGTATAAATTTCAGAAGGACTATTTCAAAAGCCCAACATTTATACAATTAAATCAATAATTTCAAGTTTTGTACAATATCATAATGTTGTATTGCAATCCGTTTTTAAATCCCGCTGCAACGCGCCGGTAAACCCACTAGTACTTTATTAAGGTTTAGTTCAGCTCATTTATCGTTGATATTTAGTTAATATGTATATGTAATTTTATTATTAAAATACTTATAATATATAAATATAGAGGAAGATTCTTATACAAGTGGTTCTTATCTTTCAAATAGCTCTTAACGTGAGAAGTGAAGGAGTGTATTTTATTTATTTATTTATTTATTTTTTTGAAATTTTTTTTCCATATTGTTAAACATGTATTTGAGTACTGAAATCTAAAAAGAACAAAAAAAAAATTGGTGTAGAGTAATTACGTAATTACTCTACAAGAGTAATTACCTAATTATGCTAAAAAAATTAAATTGTAAATTTTTTTTTTGTATTATTCATCTAGAAAGCATGTTTAAGCAGACGGTGGGAAAAAAATTTAAGAAAATTTTTTTTTTTTCCTTCACTTCTCATGGTTAATAGGTTAAGCCTATTTGTATTTGATGTTTACCTCTGTAAATATACAATATTATTTGTTATGTATTAGTATTTTTCCAAGTATACAGCAAAAAGTAGAAAGCAAGGTAACATGTTTTGAAGTGATTTGTGATTATATATCTCGATAGTTTTAATCAATATGGATTATATTTCTAGACACCGATTCAAAGGCCCAAGGGGGTTGTGATCCAAGAAATCCCAAGTTGTTGAATGATCCAAGAAATGGAGCCAGCCCTGTGGGTCTTATTTAACATCAAACCCCTAAAAAGTGCTTTATCACATTTTTTTTAACAATACATATTCATTGAAAATAGAAATTTAGATTTGAGCATTAAGTAAATTGTTTTTAAACCCTAACAGCATTCATAGTAATTCTTCATATTTTCTCTATAATTACTCTAAAAATACTACTTTTTCTCACTTCTTCTATTTAATAATACTTATTCTATACTTTTATCATTACCTTTTCTCTCTCCTCTACTAACAATCACTTTCAAATATATTAAAAAATTATAGAGGATGAAGAGTATCTCCTCCAAATTTAGTGATGAACAGTGTCTCCTCTATATATTTTCTCGCTCCTCTACTCACAACCACTTATACCCACTCTATATAATATGGAGGCCCCCCACACTAATATGAAGGCTCTACTGTGACTGCTCTAAGATTAATAAAACTAAAATTACATGATGAAAAGGTGCAATACCGACATCAACCAAGATTGTAAAAAGTTTCCTAAATTAAAAAATATATGTATAAACATTAATATTTTATTTGTTTAATAAATTTATAAAGTTTTTAGATATTTATGACGGGTGATGTTATATTAAGGATTGGTACAGTATCCAAAATCGTCAAAAATAGGTACCACGATTCTGTTATCTACCGGAAGAATTTGACTCGATTAATCTATAGGAATATTAATCTATACGGTACCGAAAATGCTCAGTCAAGTATCAATATTTGAAGGTAAAATCCGTAAAATACCGTACAGTACAAAAATCGATGCCAATACCGAATTGATATCCAAAGTGATTTGGTGTGAGAAATTTGGTATAGGTACCTAGTACCATTTGCTCATCCCCTACTGAATTGGACTTGATCTCCTATTGAAGGTCATTAAAATGAAGGTCGTTGCGCCGAAGGTTTTTACAAGGCAAGACGAATTTACAAGGATCTGCTAAAACTGTAAAAGTAACAAACTTGAACAATCAAGCGCAGTCAACTCAAGTCATTAAAATGATGTTTAAATAGTCATATATTTTTCATACATTGATACTTTTTTTTAAATATATATTATAAAAATGAGCATTTTATTATATTTAATTTGAGTATAATATTGCTATTTTTTATTTAAAAAAATTTATGTGCTACGTGATTAACAATATTTAGGAGTTAGCAATAACTAAACGGTTAACCAAAGCCGAATCAAAAAACAAACAAAACTGAATAATCAGAATCTGAACTTACTTTAAATCGGTTATCTTTTTTTGTACCCTTAGTTAACTGAAATTAATTAAACTGAAATTGAAACATTCATATAATCATAGCAGTGTGCCCGCGCATTGCAACATAGAACACAAACATTTCTACTGGTGCATTGTTGGGTTTGGTTTGGTTATTAGTCTCAACCGAAACAGATGTCCACATTATCGGTTAATCAACCTTATTAACCAACCGGTTAATTGGTTCACTTTATTTGGTTAGATTCTCGTTTTTAGATTGGTTTAGTTATTTTGATTAATAACCAAAACTAAACTCTGGCTAAATTTTTGTTTAGAAATACATGAAATTGAGGTATAAATACATGAAATGAATATATAAAAGCTAAAAATATATGATTATGAGAATGACTCAGTTTCGGTTTGTTTAATTTTGGTTAGCTTAGGGTAAAAAAAACTGATATTAGGTTAACTCGGTTTTTGATTAATTTAGTTTTCGGTTCATTTTGGTTCGGTTTTGTTTGTTTTGTTCGATTTCGGTTAAGGGTTCAGTTATTGTTCACTCTTAGATATTGTTAATCACATAACACATTAATTTTTTAATTAGAAAAATATACTCAAATTATAAAGCACAAAATTCTATTTTATGATGTAGTTTTTTTTAATCAAAAAGTATTAATGTCCAGAATTAAAAATCATGGCCGTTTAAAATTTGTGGGGTAGTTGATTTAAAATAAAAGAAAAAAAGTGTAACTATCATTTAAATAAACAAAAGTTGAGTAATCTTGAGGGAAACTAAGTGTAATTAAGAAGAGAAGATTAAAGTGTAATTAGTGTTTGAAAAACTAATTTTAATTTAGGG
This sequence comes from Ambrosia x helenae, assembly GCA_030844895.1. Lineage (NCBI taxonomy): Eukaryota > Viridiplantae > Streptophyta > Magnoliopsida > Asterales > Asteraceae > Ambrosia > Ambrosia x helenae. Next base: position 9,207 of record JAUTDX010003019.1, read on the forward strand.
TTATATGTTATGCGTTACATTCTAAAAAGTTATTAACTTTTGAGTACGTTAAAATACCCTATCAAATATATTATATATGGTATAGATATCCAGGGTGATCAACTACTGAACTTTTAACCGAAATTGAACTAAAAAGCAGATGAAAGCGAATCGAAATTAATCAAAAACTGAATAAACCAAAAACTGAATTAACTTAAAATCGGTTATCGTTTTTTGTACCCTTAGTTCACCGTAATCAACCAAACCGAAACCGAACCATTCATATATCCATATATTTTTAGTTTTTATACTTCCATTTCATGTATTTATTATACTTCAATTTCATGTACTTATAAGCAAAATTTTAGCCAAAGTTTGGTTTTTGTTATTAACCCAAATGAATTAAAACGAACTTGAAACCGACAATCTAACCATATAAATCGAACTAATTCACCGATTGATTAACCGATGACTTTGGTTTTAATTTTAGCTAAAGCTAATAGTCCAATTGAACGAACCATACCCTTAGAAATGTATGTGTTTCTCGCTGCATTGCGCGGGAACAATGCTAGTAACATAGAAGAGGGAACACGATTTTGTCAAAGAGCGTGTCCCAACAACCACAGTCTTGTTCATCATCCTCAATCCAAAAATTAGGGTTTACTTTCATCAAATACCATCACTAATAATAGTAATAATAATACCTTCAATCAAAACCTCCATTAATGGCGGATATTCCTAACACTTACTCACAATCTAGCTTCATTGAAGAGGATGATGACCTCATCAACGTTGACGATGCAGACGTTCCGTACACCTTCGTTATAGATCCCTTTTCTCCTCTCGATTCATCGCTTTTTGCTCCTCCTTCATCATCTTATCATCATCATAATCAGGTAAACTCCAATTTATGTTCATCTGATTCCGATTGTGCAGATTCAACTGTTTATCCTGATTGTTTATACGGCCGTGATGATGAATATGATCATATTGATTTCGTTACTGATTTGTTCGAATCTCGTCGTGAAATTGAACGTGTTTCAAGTGTTGATGTAGGAATTAGTAATAATAATAATATTAATGATCATAATCGGTTAGGGTTAGGGTTAGGGTTAGAAGGTGGTGGTGGTGGTGGTGGTTTAAGGGTTGCTAGGATCGAATCGGAGTCTGATATAGAAGATTTAGGTGATTCTGCTGATCAAAATGATGATAGAGTTGTGAATTTGGATCCGGTTACGGGTGACGAGCGAGACGGATTGAGTTCAGTGATTGAACGGATCGAAGAGATATCGGTTTCGTCAGATATGTCATCAGAGGGAGATGGTTCGGTTGGGGTGTTGGAATGGGAGATTTTACTAGCGGTTAATAATTTCGAAAGGGATCTTGAGTCTGCGACTGAAGGAGGAGGGGAAGGGGAAGGGTTTGTGTACACGCCGGAGTTCGATACATTGATTGGTCAGTTTGTGGAGACTGTTAGAGCTTTGAGAGGTAGTCCTCCGGCTGCGAAGTCGTTTGTTGATAATCTTCCGTCAGTGGTGTTGAATAAGGGCGATGATTCAAACGAAGATGATAATGTAATTTGTGCAGTTTGTAAAGATGGGATTTTAGTGGAGGAAAGAGTGACACAGCTTCCTTGTAAACATTATTATCATGGCGAGTGTATTGTGCCGTGGTTGAGTATTCGGAATACTTGCCCTGTTTGTCGGTTTGAGCTGCCTACGGATGATGTTGATTATGAAAGAAGTAAGAATAGGGTGGATGATGATGATGACGGCGAGCTGCGAGTTGGGTATGGTTTTGATCTCGAACCTTGAGACTGTATATGGTATCTGTGAATAGTTTCATGTTAGTTTTGTTGTACTGTAAAAGATTGCATTCTTCATGTAGTCTTTTTATACAATACTTGTGCTATATGTTCATGTTGTTAATGACAAATAACCGAAAGTTGAAACATTTAGATGTCTAGCACCTAAGTTGACCACTCGCCCCTATCTCTAGTTGATTGTAGTTGGTTCTTTTTCTTTCAAGATCATTATTTGCATGTACTAATATGATCTGATCCATGCCTTGCAAAAAGGCACAACGATCTGAATTCGTACGCTTTGTAGTATTGTATCTTCCTTGATTAGTATCTTAGACAACTGACTAGAATAGATGACGCAAGCACTTGCTCAATACCCGCCATAAATGCCCCGACCAAAGCTATAAATAGAATACATTATCTTGGCAAGTGAGCACATTGTCTATGTCCTATTCTTTTACTCAATTTTATGTTGAAGTTGGGTCACAAAATACACCTACATGTAGACCTATCAATTTGTTACATGACTGGTTAACACGACATGCAACATGACTTGACGCAGTTATAAACGGGTTCGGGTCACAAATGGGTTGACACGTTAATGGCACAATCTAAAAACGTGTCAAAATTGGTTGAATCTGCCTATAACCCATTTATGCGACAAATAAAACGTTTAGCTAATTGGATTTTATAGTTAACATGTCAACACGACGCGTTTAAGCTCATTTATCAAAATCGTTTAGATTTATCTATACTATCTTATAAAGCATTTCACAAGGACCTCTTAATTTTTAAGTAATACAACTACAAAAGCTTAAAGTACAACACATAATGCATATAATAACTACTTTTTAAGGGTATTTATGTCTTTTCAAACATAAGTTACACATATACCCCTTATTAGTTACAATTTCCCCCCTTTATCTATTTATACTATATTATAATTTTATACAATATTTACATATTTGTCCATCAACTTTACTTAATTGTTTATTTAAATAGTAATTACACTTTTGCACCTTTATTTTAACTAACCACCACCCACGATTTTTAAACGTTCATAACTTTTTCAGACAATAATAGTTTCTTAATATTATTACACCGTATAAAAGAGCACTTTATTCTCTTTAATTTGAGTATAGTATTGTTATAGTTTTTTTAATTTTTAAAAAATTATATGTTAAGGTTAAGCAATAACCGAAACGAAAACTAAGAAAAAAAACGAAAACGAACTGAAATCATCTAAACTTTATTATATTACATTACCCAATGATCACTTAAGACTCAAGTTTTACAAGTATATTGCTTAGAGTACAAAACACAATGCAGATATTAACTAATTTTGTAGGGCAAACATGCCTTTTAAAAAAAATACTTACACATGTGTCTTTCTTCTTTGCTCAACTTTTGTTTATTTAAATAGTGATTACACTTTTGCACCTTTAGTTTAACGAACTACCCTCGTGATTTTTAAACGTCCATAACTTTTTCGTGCGTAAATATTTTCTTAATATTATTACACCATATAAACGAACATTTTATTATTTTTAATTTGAGTATAGTATTGATGTAGTTTTTTGTATAATATGATAGGTTTAAGTAATAACTGGAATGAAAACGAACTGGATTAGACAAAAAATAATAGTTACATGTTTTCCCTTGTTTTAAGGAAACTACCCCAATGATTTTTAAATGGCCATAATTTACCAGGGCCGACTCGACCATTTTAGGGGCCTAAAACAAATTTTAAATTTTAGACTCTTTTAGCATAACAGAGACCATAGTAAAAAAATGCAACAGAAGATAGTTGGACTTTAATGATCGTGATTTTACGATTCAAGTATACGACCTTTCGTCGTTACTACACAATTTGATTCGATTTCCATTCCTCACTTTCCCGCTTTCATTTTTAACCTAACCTTGTTGCCTCTTTTTGGAACGAGCTACGATTCAATACTACATAAATAAATTCGATACAAATATAACATAACATCATACAATGGGGCCCCAAAAACATGGGGCACTAAGCCCATGCTTTAGTACACTTATACTTTGGCCAAAGTTTAGTTTTGGTTATTAACAAATTAACTTAACTGGACTGAAAAACGACAATCTTATCAAATAAACAGAAACAATTAACTGATCGGTTAATAAGATTATTTAACCGTTGACTTTTGTTTTGGTTGAGCCTAATAGATGAATTGAACCATGCATACTGGTAAAAGTAGTTGTGTTCTCCGCCGCATCGCGCGGGCACACTACTAGTAATTTTATAAAGAGCTAAATGTATCGTAATTAAGTTCCCTCCCCCTAACCAGTGAACATAGTTAAGGATTTTATAGATTGTAGCTTGTATTTTATTATGTTAGTTATGGCTTATTATGTAACCTTGGTAAGCGAGTTGTGCCAATAATCGTGTTAAACGTGTCGTGTCAATATATGTGTTAACCGTGCCGTGTCATGTTATTGAACTGCTTATATTTGATCGTGTTAAATAAACTGGTTGTATTTAATTGTGTTAAATGTGCCTTGTAACCTTCTTATAAAACATGTTTTGTTTAGGTTGAATAGTCGTGCTAAACATGTCATATCAAACTAGATTCCTGTTAACACACCACACCACGATTTGCCAGATCTACCTACATGATGAGGCCAACAGTAATCTTTTTTGTAAGAGCATTCCCAACCTCATACACAATACATATACACGCTCATTACTGCAGCATTTAGCCGTACAACCAAAGAATGTGAATATAACAACCAAGGTTAGAATTGATAACTACAATAGAATGACCATCTCAATACTGTTTTTCAAGTTTACTAGAACAAATTTAAGAGCTCAAGTACATTGCGTGTATGAAAACAAGTAAATTGAAATTAAAAAAAAAAAATGGTAAAATTATTTGATCAAATTGGCATGATGGTTGATGAAATGGTCCCTGGAGGAGGTTCATTTGTTCATTCCAGTTGCATCTTTGGTTGCATCTACTGCTCCTTGTGCCTTTGCCTTCATCTGCTGTCCAGCCTGCATTTGTGTAAGTTTGACTTTTTTTAGTCAAACAAATTTGGTTTCTATTTTCTAACATCAATATTGATGGCATTTGTTTTTACTATTGTAAAAAAAAAGTTAAATAGCCAAATCAATTGTTTTAATCTAATGGTTTGTAGATGTGAATTTTGAATCTTTAAATAAAAGAGTATGTATATATAGAAATATTAAAATGAAAAAGTGGGACCTGCTGCATTGAGTCCTGGGCAGACTGAGCAGCTTGGCTAGCTTGGTCCTTCAGCTGGCCGGCCTTCACCTAAACACAACAAAATACACACATATAAGCGCATAGAGATATGTGGAAATTGCATAAAGCACTTAGACTATGTGTTGTGGGCTTGGTGAAAGGGGGGTGGAAACAAGCCACTGGCGAAATGGGTGTGAGCACCATTACTGATCAGTAGTGAAAGGGGTGTTGCGCTAGTTTTCGTCGTGGTATCCATCGCGAGCATGAGGGCAAGGGGCAACTCACACGAATTCATTGGCCAATCAAATTAAAACAACTCACACCCTTTTTTATTTTTTTATTTCACCCACCAGATTTCACATTACCATAACACACCTAGTGAAAAGGTGAAACCGCTCATTTCACACATGATGCCTGCTAGACAACATTTTTTCACTTTTTACCGTACCATAACACATAATCTTATGCATAATGCTGATTAATTTGTTGGTTTTCATTATTACATAGTGTTTTTCAACAGTTTTATTTTTTATTTTTATTACATTCTTGGAGAATTTAGGTACTTAAAAAGGAGAAAGAATCAAATAGTCTCGAGATTATGTTTGATATGTTCAAAATTAAGAAAAAAAAATATGATCCTCTAATATATTAAATCCATTTTAGTATTTTCAATAATCTATATCATTTTTCTTTATTTAATGTCGTCTTTTATGTATATAAAGAATAAAAAAACCATCGTGTTATCAATTGTAACGATAAATATGAAAGGACATAGAGTCATAGAACCTCGGCTTTGCCCTTGGCTTCACCGGCATGATAACTTGCGCTTTGATCGTTGTTCATTGCTGTTTTGAGATCAGTGTGATTAATAAATGTGAAGATACAAATGAAAGTTTCAAATAGCTACAAGGGTGAGATTAAATTATATACTCATTTTCCATAAATTCTGCAAGTTATGCAGGCATTTGAATAGGAAGGCTTGTGTGCAAGTTATTTACACTTGGTATCATCTTATGTGATTTCTATTTTTATCTGTTAAAAATTGTTTAATAATTATACGGTTAAAATAGAATCCGTTTTGACTCAAAACGGATTCCAAAATTTAGTTGAGCTAAACGGGTATTTCTAAAAAAAGATGAAAACGAGTTGGGTTTGCTAGCTTTATGTTGTTAAATTAGGCCCGATTAATGGGGTTGGTGGCCTGATAATAGAAGCAAAACTTCTTAGAACACCTCAGTTGAGGACTTGAGGAGATCATGTCCTCAAGTCCTATAAGGAGTAGAAATTTACCATTAAAAAACAATCAGGCCCGATGATTACTCGATTAGTGAACAATTGCTGGAACTCATGATTTTTGTTGTGAAAAACACCCACCACGACTATTTCTGTTTTATAAATTACGTCAATCCTTTAAAACCAAACCTTACGATCAGGACTAAAAATAACTTGATAATTATTAATCTAGCACTGTGTTCGTTTTTGTGGTGGCAAGTAGCTACAACGCGCAACGCCAATACCCAATTGAGATGGCAGCGGCGGCAGTAGGTGGCGATTATGAATTATGACCACGAAATCAAACCCATTTCTTGAAAAATGGGTTATGATCGTCACTTATGGCGGCAAGTAGCTACAACACTATACACCGAATAATAAACACACCCATAGATTTTATTGATGTTCATAACACAAAACAGTAAATGAGCAAGGTGCAACAGAGTCACCAAGCCTATGGAAAACCAACATTATTACCAGCAAAATGAAAATACAATAGTCTTGATTAGCAAAAGCTTATTTATTGGCGACCTCCTCGTCTTCATACTCGCTCCAACAGTCGTTCAAGATGGATCTAGGAGAGCCACATGAACTTGCAAATTTGTAATACATCATTGATCCACCTTCACCAAGATCTTCAAAGTTCGTTTCCTTGACGGCATATGCACCACCAGCACCCACATTCATATTTTTAAGATCCTTCAAGTCGTTTCCATGTAACGAAACAGAAAACTCGTTTGGCTGGAAGCAAGCCAAGACCCTTTCAACTAAAAGGCTAAGATCCATGGAGGATTTGAAAGTATAACCCACAGCTTCAAAGCTAGCATAACTGAATCCATCTTCGGGTGTTACATGAATCGTAGAGATGGCATCTCCTTCAATGGCGTTCATCGAGTACCCACACGGGTCAAAGTCAAAATCACAGATCTGGGACTCGGGTAGGATCTTTCTAATACCTGAAACTTCGGTCATCATAGCTGCAGAGCTTGATTGAGTCTTGAAAAACACTGATGCGCTTTTCTTGTCCAACCCTGTCATGCACATCTCAAGGGTGTAAACCGGGTTCTTATCTGCTTGAGCTGAAGCGGAATAGACATGCCATTGTTGACTTTGGTCAACACCTCCCATTACATAGGCTTTGCTACCCGAACCAAGCTTCCCAAAGTAATCATCGAGGACTGCCACTTCTTCAGTAAAGCAGCGATGGGGAAATGGTTGTGCTCCAGGAAAGATAAAGCTTCCACGAGTATATCTTACAGACTTAACAGTGAGGGAAAGCTGGGACGACAACTCAAGTATAGGTGGGATCGAAAGAAGGAGCTTTGTGGTGCCACATGTCTTGATGATGATCTTATACGGGTATACAAAGAGGCTAGACTCTGAAAGAACATACGAGTCTAACAAGTCATTTGATAAACAAGAAACAATGGTGCACTGAGCCGGTGTCAGTATTTCATCAAGTTGCTTCTTAGTTAACGAACGAAGGCCTCTTCCTTCAGGGTCGGTAAAGAAACCAGGTTCATAAAAGCAAATTTCAAGCCTTTTCTCGAAGCCTTCAAATCCAATGGCAGATCCTTGGATTGTCATTTTTATTTAGAAAGGAAACGGTTGTTCGAAATAAAGGAAAGCGAGTACAAAACGAGGAGACAGGAAGTAAAATTTGGAAGAAAAAAAAACTATTGAAATGAAATGCTGCTATCTAAAGGTTATGTAGCACAGATGAGAAAAACTCAGGATGGTTTGCGAGCGCACTGTAAAATGAAAATAAACATACAAGATGGTTAGTGAATAAATTCTAACTGAAAACAATATAAGACATATCTGAATTGAGTATGCTATAATAAGCGAAACTTACGTTAGAGTAAGCAGCAGATTTGAATTTCTTGAGTCCACCGTTTGGTCGAACGTATTCAATTCCGTAACCGAGGGGAGCTTCGTAAAATAAAGATTTACTACTACTAGAAGACTCCTTGGCAGCTTCTGACTCCATTAGAACATTCAATTCTCCTGTATTTACAGTTACAAAAGAGTAAGAACCAATATCAATGCCACTGGTGTGCAACATGATTATAACAGGTTTGTATAATAACTGAGAAAGAATAATAAAATAGAAAAACAGTCAGAACAACAAGTTGTAACAACTAACAACAAAGGATAAGCTTAGCTAATACTTTGTCATCAAGAAACAAAGGTGTGTGCACATACGCTTACTTACTATTTATCAAGAAACTAGTTAGACACTTTCCACAGATTTGGCATGAAAATGCAATAAAAACATGGGCATGAAAGAAAATTGATTTAGATGGGTCGGGTCGATACTGGACCGGACTCAAAACTAATGGGCAATCAATATGAATTTTCTATGCCAAGATGTTTCATATTTTAGTTGTAACCCAGACCAAACCGTATTCACACCAAAATTTAGACCGGTAACCAAAGCAAATATGCCTAATCAGGCCGTCTCAAGTCTGGTATTTGGGTTAGTCAGTCCAACGTGAATCCTCCTAATATTAGGCCAAACTAGCTGGAATTTACTTTGTATAAAGTAAGTTAAGATGCGCTTCTCATAAACAACTTAAAAATGTATATATTTATATAGAGGTGAGAGAACCATCTGGGCCATACATTTAATATAAAGGCAAAAAAAAAAAACTTTTTTTTGCTTTAATCGCACATTATTATGCAAGAAATTATTATTTTTTTATTTTTTTTTTTTTTTATATACATATGTGTATATTCCAGTTATACATATGTGTATATTGCATTATACATATGTGTATAATGCAATTATACACATGTGTATATTTAAAAAAAAATTTCCTGCATATAAAGCAGCGATTAAAGCAAAAAAAAATGGCTTAGAGAAATTTGTGGTCCAGAATGGTTCTCACAGTTCTCAATTTGGGAAAAGGTTCTCATTTGAACCAAATCCTTTATATAGATAGGTATAGCTATTATTGATTTGGTGATTTTAAAACAAAAAGAAATTACAATAGAAAGGTAGGTAAACGGACAACAAGCTGCCACACAACCCCAGTTTACTAAAATAAAATATGAATATTTTTAAAAAGCCAAAAGTATATAAATTTTAAAAAACTTCCACATAAATGAAAACGGTTCAAAAGTATTCAACTGGAAATTTAATGACGAAATATGATATCAAAGATCCTTCTCATATACGAGAACTAAAAAAAACAGACAAACAAACAAACATAATCAAGAACAAGTCACCATGCAAATAGCAATCAATCACAAAGTTATATCAAATATCAAACAAAAACATAGGTTAAACATATAATTATTTAAAAAGAAAAAATAAGGAAAGAATACTCACTGTTGAAAAACGAATTAGGAAAAGCAAAGACGCGAATACAAAGCCTGCAAACAAATTAAATAAAAAAACTATGGATTAACAAAAGAAAAGGACAGATAACAACAACGAACGATGAAGATTGAATAGGATCGAACAACAACGTACCGATTAGCTTCGAATGAAACTGAGATGAAATAGGAGATGCGATCGAAAGTAAAACCCTAGAAATTGGGTGAAGAAAGAAATAAAGTCAATTGATTTGATTATTATTATTATTATGTGTGGTGATAATATGATGAGGGAAAGGGGATTTATATAATGGTGGGTGGGGAGTTGAAAGAAGATTCTCGTGTTGCCGCGTGTGTCAAATTACTAACGTAACCTCCAAGGATACAAAGGTCGACATTTGTTGTGAAAGGCATATAAAGGTCGACATTATTTTGAACTTTGTTAAAAGGATACACGTTTTTTTTTTACCTGCTAATTTCCCTCTCTATTTTTACACCAATTTTTTACTCTTATGGTTTGACCTCTCAACCTCCCCCAACACCTTTTAATACAACACCATAAGAGGTGGGACAAAAAAGGTCACACGTTTAGTTTCATGTGCTTGTATTACGAATTTAAAACCTAACATGGTTGGTGTCGGACCGACTATTTTACATTTATCAGTTACGTATAACTATCGATTATGGGTATGCTTTCAAATAAATATGTTTTAAAGTCATGATGTGGACATACCATGGGAGCTACCCATGTAGTTAATTTTATAGAATTTGGAGGTGGTTGGGAGTTTATTTTTTTCACATCAAAATGGTATTGACCAGTAGATGTGTGTGGGTGTTGTTGAAAGTTTATCAGTTTTTGTAAAAATGTAGGTAAAAATGGACATGTCACAACGTTATATTTGAATAAAAATAATGATGTAGTGTGAATTCGGTATTTAGAGAAAAAATAAAACACTAGTGTGGATAAAAGTTGCAAACTTATTGGTACGTTACAGGCGCTCGGTAGTACAGTACTTTGTACACTTTACGATAAAAAGCTAATTTGCAATGGTTTCATTGCAAAAAATGAATAACAGTTTCAATTTTGATACAGCAGGAACAATTATCGATGTTGTTTGGTTGGTATCAGACTATCGGGTTGGTTTGTGACGATCCTGATAGGTTACCAACATTCCCTATAGCTTATGACAAAAAATCGCTTTATTCAAATACAACTCTATTTAAAAAATTATTGTAACCTCGAGAAAAAAATAAACATAATAATCCAAGTTTTTTTTTATTAAATCAATGAACAAAAGTAAAGTTCTCATATGAAAGTTAAATTAACTAAAAAGATTATTAAAAAATATATTATAATCGGTCACAAATTGAATTTTATTATTTATTAAATAATTTTTTAATCGGTCAGTAGTATTGTTTTTAGGCGTAGTTGTCCTCCCTTCACGTCAATTATTTATTTATTTATTTATTTTATTGTTGATGGATTAAGGGTACAAGTGAAATTAAAAAGGGATTTGAATTATTCATGAACATTCAAAATCTTTGATTCGTTGAAGATGAGATCAAGTGGTGTTTTCGGATTACCTTTTAATGTGCGGAGGTGGATTGTAGCAAACGTTGAAAGCATCAGTATCTTCCTTTAACACTATGTTATGTTACGTTACGTTATGTTATCAGACTGGTTTTGTGAAAGCAAGAATCAATTATGTTCTTTCACATTACAATGAAACTATGAAAGTAAGTTTATAAAAGTCTAAATGATTAAAGATACAATTATGTCATCTAGATTTTTTGCATTATTTGTATATCAGTCTCATTAACAAAATTACAAAACCAACAAGATAATACCATAAAAAAATAATTTAATTCGATTTTTTTTCCTATCAATGATAAACATCTATCTAATTATGTCATTTATGTTTACACATACACACTTAACCATGTTGTTAAAGTAATATGTGTAGTGGAATGATCATTTATGGCTGTGGGTGGCCGTTTTTGCTAGTTTTGTATTTGTTTTGTTCTGTTTTCGACTGTAATTTTTGGACTTGTTTGGATTTTGGGTGAATAAAGTGTTGCGTTTGTTTGGTAAAAAAAAGGAATGATCATAGTCAAAACGTCGAAATTGTATATTACTTAAGAAGTAAGAAAAATTTTACTTATGTCAAACAACAATAAATTCGATCGTCAAAAAAAGGATAAAAGAGTTTCGAATCTTATTCCTACCTTAACTTTGTCCTGTCAAGTGTTTTGAACCATACACGTGTTCGGAGAATTTATTCTGCACAATATGCTATTTTATGTCCCTATCCCTCACAATAATGATTCACAAGCCTTACTCGTTTTTTCTATTCTATTCTATTTTGGATGTACCAAACTTTAAATAATAATTTGTTATTGCGTTTAATAAACTTTCAAAACTTATTTTGATTTGTTAACTTTTCTGCAACTTACATTTTAATAGTTATAGTTATGGTTTTTCAATCTAACTTGTTTCTTGTATTGATAGTGAAATTGATGGCGTGTTTGTTTTAACACATGACACTATTTAAAGTGTGACTTCTAAATTAATAGCCTAACTAAAACTGTAATTTTTAGTCTAAAAATAACTTTTATTTAGTAGGCCTTCAAACGCAAGTTCTTTCCGGAGCTTTTTAATGCAGAGTGAAACATGCGCCCTACATGTACTTCATGTTGGTTTGCCTGACTTCTGATCTCTCTATCTCTTCTCTCCACATTACTCTGGCTCCATCTTCTCCCTCTCTAATTATCTCACCCTCTTTCATATATCGATCTTTCTCTCTCACGCGCACGCCCACCTCTACGAGCTTTGAATATGTAGCTACACTTTCTCTCCTTCACATTAGACAGACTCTTTCACATACTCTTTAATGGAACTTGCGTTGAAGAAATTCTAACAAACAAAAAAAAATTGGAAAGTTGAAATTCTTCAGTATCTTTCTCATTTGAATATTATTATTTAGTTATTTGTCTTTATGAAATTTATGCCTAAATGCATTGAACCTATGCTGATGACATAGGCAAAAGATTCATATTCTATTTGCAATACATGTTACTAATTTCAAATCTATCTATCTATACATCTAATAAAACAAAGTCAATTATGACACATGGCACTCCCATATTGCACCTTCAATCCTCTCTCTTCCCATATTGTGCCATGTGTCTCAACCTTAGAATTTATAAAATTTTTAGTTATTTAAAAAATCAAAAATCATTAAATATCTTAAGGTCAAAATCGGTCAAGGTGTTTAATAACTTTCCTAAATATTATAATCCAGATTTTTAATTTTTTTAAATAACCTTACTTGAATCTTCTTCAGGAAGCAAAAGGTTTAGCATTTATCAATAATTATTCTCCTCCATTACAATTTTCAAAATACTATAATCCAGATTTTTAAACTTTCCTAAACCTTCTCCTCAATTATACAAAACCGATTTTCTAATCACTTTCAAACCCTAAACCAAATCAAACAACAAAGCGTCTCCTTCGTCTCCTCTCCTTCAAGGTATCATCTCTTCCATTCTTCTGTAATGTTATCGTTGTTCATCTATCACGTTACTCTGTTTTTTGTTTTCGTTTTTTTTTCTGTATTTATCTGTATGAATGTGTATGATTGAATAAGTTTTCAGTTTTTTGTATTTCTCGATTCATTGATTTATGTATCAGTCTGTATGTATTGTGGATTCATTGGTTTGGTATCAATCTGTATGTATTGTCAAATTCAGTGTATGTTTAATAAGTTTTCCATTTTACGCTACAATGATTTCATATATATGCTCTGTTTTTGTAATTACTATAATGATTTTTTCTTTCATGTTCATAAGTTCTTATTCGGCTAAGATTATTTAAAGGGTTCAAGAATTTTCATCAATTGTTCTTATTTGCTCTTGAGGATTTAATATAATTCGGATCTTCATATGCTTGAGAGAATGTTTTTTAGTGAAACTCTTTAGTTTGGTTGGTGATTGGATGGATCATGGATCTTGGATGTGTGTGCACCTGATTGCATCATGTCAAAATCGGAAAGTGGTTTAATTTTTTTTTAAAAAAAATATATAATCTTTCCTATTTTCAAGCTTCTAATTTTATGGAATGATTTAAAAGTTCCGATTTATGGGGATATGGAATTGAATGATATTATTTAATGTGGATATAATTTTATGGTATGATTTAAAACTTCTGATTTAGCTGTATTATGTGTGTTTGATACATCCAATTTTATAATCCTGACAATTAATCTACTATATCTTTTTCTTTTGAAATTAGATCGTTCTTCCAATCTACCTTAAACGCAAAAGTGATGGGTCTTTCTTGAAACGAAATCAATTGTTATAGGCACGCCACTCAATCGGTTGTAAGTTTTCCTTCTCCTTATTATTTTGTTCATTAATTGTTCAATTTCCTAGGTTACTTTGCTATATTGTTCAAATCTTTTTTATAATTATCCCTGATTTATTTTTTCAAAATTATGTTTTGTATATTAATGAAAACCTAAATTTTGGTAAAATAATTATATATTAACTATATTTACGCCCATTCCGAATTCAAAGATTTGACCATATAAACAGTTGTTAGTAGTCAAAACTATATTTATTACACAATTTGATAAAAAAAAAATTAAACTTTAAGTTTTTATGTCAAAGTATGACAATGTTTGACTTTTATATGTATAGATTTGTGATTTGTGATTTATCATTGTTGAATAAGATTAATTAGTATGTTTGAAAACATAGTAATTTTTTCGTAAATCATTAATAGCAAAGTCAAAAGAACGATTTTTTATGTAAATTACAATCACTCTAATTGTGACTGTCAAACTATTTTTGGTAGATTTTAGAATTTAACAGTTTCATCAGAATTAATTTATTTTTATACATTAAAATTTTAAAAAACATCCGTTTTTTAAAGTCAACTACATTTAAAGAGACAAATAAATCGTTAATTCTTTGATTTGTCAAATTACTATTTTTAGGTTATAATTATCATTTATCATGATTTGCACAATTTTGGAAACATCTAATTTTAATAAACTATGATTTCAATTTGATTAATAACCTTTAAACATAATCGAGTTATTATTAATTATTATATATATATAACTGTTTTATAAAGAAATTTAAATTTTAATTTTTACAAAAAAAATTAATACGCCTGATTTACCTTATATATAATCAATTTTGTATATTTATTTTTTGTAAATAAAGTATGTTTACATATTATTTTTGTTAATATGATTATAACGAATTATCAATTTCAAATGAAAATTCAAAATATTTAAATTCGAATTAGACAAAATTTCAATTTTTTTTAATATTGTTAAGAAATTACACATACTAATTATCCTTTTAATTAAACATATTGAATGACTTAATCTTTTAAAAAATTAAATTTTTTAATTAAAGTTAATAATGGTAACCATTACACCTATTTATTATCTTTAAATTATGATTTTCTAATATATTTAAAATATAACAATTAATAATTTTGGTTGTAACTTTCTCAAATTAATTACAAGTAAAAATTAAAATTTTAAACACTAGGATTTGAAATTATATATTTCCGTTAAACTTTAAAAATATTTGAATACTAAATGTTTTATTTAAATATTTAATCTGAAAAATTTGAATTTATGATTTATGGTAACATTCAGATTTAGATTTAATTAACACATTTAAAATATTCAATTCAAATTTTTGAATGATTTGAATATTTCAAATTTTGATTACTAGAATTTGAACTGATAGATTTCAATTAAACTTTATAAATATTCAAATATTAAATGTTCTATTTAAGTATATAATTTCATATTTCGATATCTATAATTTTAAATTTTTTTAACATTATAAAAATTCAAAATTTTGAATAATAATTGTAACAATAAGACTTAATTATAACATTTAATTCAAATTTTGAATTATCTGAATATTTAAAAAAATCAAACTTTGAATTTAAATTAATAATTGTAACAATTAATCCTACTATGATCATTAAACTAGAGATATTATAATTAGAGATTTCCTAATATATTTAACATTTAACAAATAATAGTTTTGAAATTTAACAAATAATAGTTTTAGTTATAAATTTCTTAAATTAGTTACAAGTTAAAATTCAAATTTTGAATACAAGAATTTGAATTGATAGATTTCAATTAAACTTTATAAATATTCAAATATTAAATATTCTATTTAATTATATAATTTCATATTTTAATATCTATAATGGTAACACTTCGACTTAATTATAACATTTAATTCGAATTTTGAATGATCTGACTCAAACGGTGTCTTACTTTTAACATTTTATCGGAAATATTTTTCACTACTATTTATTTTTTTACTAGATAATATTACTCAAATACTATCTGATAACAAGATTCCAGTGAAGTTCTAAAGGCGTCAATTCCCAATATCCGTATGTTTCGCAATGACCACCAATAAAAGCCAAGGATAGTCTCTATCGAAGGTTGGATTGTATTTAAGAGACCCCGTATTCTCACATGGCCAACTTTATGTCGCATTGTCAAGAGTTAAAAGCAGAGCAGGAGTGAAATTACTTATATTTGATGGTGATGGGAATGTCAAAACTAAAACAAAAAATGTGGTGTATAAGAAAATATTTAGTGATATTTGAATAAAATGTGTATTCGTTGGTTTTAAATTTTAATAAAATATTTCTACTGTATTTTTCTTATACGTTATACTACTCCAAATAATCATACGTTGGTAAATCGCGTGTCCACGCGGGCAAATATCTAGTAACTACTATTTATAATTCATAATTTATCTTTTGATAATAATCGATGAACTTAACACATAGTGTAATTATATGTATCAAAATATCAACAACGTATTATTCAGCTCATCTATTTTTTTTATGTCATGTCATTATATTGTTATTTAGTACATATAAATTTTTTTATTAACTAAATTCGGTTATTATTTCAGCAAGAATTGATGAAAAACTTATTTTTTCTAATTCAGAGTGGGTAATTTTACAACTTACCCTTTCATTGAACGCTAGGAGCACCTACAATGTAAAAATCATCAAAACCTAAACAATTCAAACTGTCATCTCAACATCACATCAGATTTACAAACCTCTATAAAAATTCTATATGTGTGTGTGTGTGAGAGAGAGAGAGAGAGAGAGACAGAGAGAGGAGGGACCCACTTAAGAAGTTCGATTAAGGTCCGACAGAGTCCGGACTTGACATCAACCGGATGAGGGCTACAATGTTACTAGACGAGGGAGTGGTATGTAAACCAGTACACATAAGAGCTGGACGAGTAAAACGTACACTATCATATGCTCTAATAAACCATCTTGGAGTTGTGTCTTTATTCCCTCCATAATAATTGAATACCGAAGAATGCTACCAATTACTATCTCTTGTAAAAGGTTTTCTAGTTAGACCACTCCGATTTAGTTTATAGACCATTAAGAGCCGTCCATGGCACATGTCCATGTCACATACCGCCTTCCACTTCAATCATATAAGAGTTGCGTAATTTAGGGTGTTAGGGGATGGTAAACTGGTTCGTCTTCCCATATTGGCAGGTCCAGCCCGACACGGACCCATAATTTGTACCCGAACCCGACATTCGGGCTAGTCATATAAACTCAAACACGGCACGAATGTCCACAGGTTGACACGAAAATGACTCAATCAAAGTTCAAACCGATTTTTTTCTCTTATTAATACTCTAAATTTATATTTTTACAACAGCAATATACAAATGTATATAATACATCTACATTTTAATCATAAAATATTATGTAAATTTCTCTTCTAACATTTAGATTTTATATAAAATTCCTAACCAATTCAATTTGTGAAATAAAAACAAATGGGTGTCCGGGTCAACTAATGAACATGATGAGTTGACAGTGAACCTAACGTGTTTAGATCAATAGGTTCACGGGTCCCAAACCATGTTTTATGTTAGGTTCATGTCGTCATAGAACTTCACACCCTAAGCTTGCGTTGGAGAGTAGTACATGGACACGTGGTCGCTTTACTAAGAGCACCAAGGAAATGGTCTGAGGTGGGGGGCAGGGCCATCACATGTGAGTTATTTTATTTTGGTTGTATGATACGATCAAACATTCTAGCAACCCAAGATAACAAGCCCAACACAGGCCCAACAAGCAAAACTGGGCCAAAGGCCATTGTCCACAAACACAAAGTGAAGCAAGGAGTTAGTGAAGTCAAGAATTAGTCAAGATGGATAATTATTTAAATTGAGCACATGTTAGTTTATTTAGTGGAGAGATAACTTGCATGATCCACTAGTTTTATTTTAGCATGATCACATCCTCATCCCATATTCTCTTAATAAAGTGCATTTAGACTATGATTGCATTTTCTATTTAAGCATTGTAATTTCCCTTTGAAAAATGATGAGAAAATAGAAAATTGTTGCAAAGTTCTAGTCTTCTTTATCTAAATTCTTTAAAGCCTAACCCACTCTAAGGGTTTCCTATCATTGTACTAAAGAAACCGTTTTTCTTTTTTCTCTCTCTACTTCACTAATTCACTACTTGCTAGAAAACTGTGTACAAAAACCCATGCGTTATATAGTTTTGTGGGCCTAGCTCAATACCATACCGCATGACTAAAAACCAAGCTTTTAGGCCCATAACATCCATACCCAATCAATAACTTTATTTTACAAAATAACTGGTAATTATACCAATGCGCGACTACATCGCAAACATAGAATGGATTAGTCAAAGCGTCACGTAACCATCGGGCGATGCACAACAGACACATTCCATAATCGAAAGGATTAGTCCGTGTGTTGTATCATGCGCTAACCATACGAAAACGAATGCTATACTTGTTGATAATGGCTTCAACTTGTTGGAGGACGATTAAATTAGAATCTTTTAAGCTATTTCTCGACCCCATCAACTCCATCAACTGGAAAACGTAACTTTTGCTTATTTATAAAAAAGTACACTGGTAGTGAACAATAATGAGCTCCTTTAAGATATTTTGAGTAATTCAAACAAAAATTACAAAATAATTAAGAAGTTGATTATAGCACATATAAGTACGAATCACCAAACCTCACAATTTACCTATTTTCCAATCAAGTGAACTCTTTGAGAAGAATCTTGGAGCTCCCGTACACCGGACGCCGGCGATGGCGAGCATCACGACGATGGAAACCCTACTTAAGAGATATGTACTAGTACGCGCAATCGCGCACAAACACGACTTGCGCGTGGCCCATCTCACACATGAACCTTGATAAAATAATCAAAGGAAGCTTTTGTGGGGCCCGCGCGTTACCTAGGACGTGACAACTATAGAGAGAGAATGAAAGGGACATCCAGCCAATCAAAGGACTACATTCTCTGCTACATGATCTCTTGCCACCAGCAAGGACATAAAGGATGAGTGAAAAGGACAGTTGGCCAATTAGAGAAGGACAACGCAAATTCCCTCAACGGCCTCCCTTGTGGGGCCCGCGCGAATGAGCTGTCAATCAATACCAACTCAAGAGCTCAACATAGGATCACTATAAATACCCCTTCTCTCCATGGAGAAAGGGTTAGCAATTCTCATGCTCAAACAGATACACATTGTAGTAGCTCAAAGTTTTGTAGAAAGATTGGTGGAAGTATTAGTCCAGTGATACTCGTTGTTAGTCCTTGTAATCGTCACACAAGCATTAATAAAATCTCTTCATATCTCCTTTATATTTCAGGTATTGTTTGGATTGGTGTTTCTTCATTGGTGCCATCCGATGGAATGCAGATGTGCAACTGCAGCATCTTTCACCTTATATAGGTTGAGCAATTAATGATCCTTAAAACTTGTGCACGATAGTTGCACGACGACCCAACTAAATAGTGACATGTGGATGAAAGAGAAAAATGGCGGCACTTCTCTGAAAAAGCAGTTGACACAGACTATCTGTTTGCCCCAAAACGTCGATTCTTACTCATTTCAAAGAAAAACGTGCCACAACATTTATTAATGTCAGCGCATATTCGAGGACCGCAAGCCGCTTCCCTCATAAGAAGTGCCCGCATAGATAAACACAATAAGAACAAATTTTATAAAGTCTATCACCCTCTGCGCAAACACAAAGGATAATAGACTGGGGAACATGAAGAGATATGTACTAGTACGCGCAGTCGCGCACAAACACGACTCGCGCGTGGCCCATCTCACACATGAACCTTGATAGAATAATAAAAGGAAGCTTCTTTGGGGCCTGTGCGTTACCTAGGACGTGACAGCTGCAAATAGAGAATGAAAGGGACATCCAGCAAATCAGAGGACTACATTCCATTCTCCATGATTTCCTGCCACCAGCAAGGACAGAAAGGACGAGTGAAAAGGACAGTTGTCCAATCAGAGAAGGACAACACGAATTCCCTCAACGGCCTCCCCTGTGGGGCCCGCATGAATGAGCTGTCAATCATTACCAACTCAAGAGCTCAATCTAGGATCACTATAAATACCCCTTCTCTCCATGGAGAAAGGGTCAGCAATTCTCATACTCAAACACATACATATTGTAGTAGCTCTAAGTTTTGTAGAAAGATTGGTCGAAGTATTAGTCAGTGATACTCGTTGTTAGTCCTTGTAATCGTCACACGAGCATTAATAAAATCTCTTTATATCTCCTTTATATTTCAAGTAATGTTTAGATTGGTGTTTCTTTACCTACCATATGCGGGTGCGTCAACGATCAGAATTTAATGAATCTTCATATGAGAATTCGGCTGGCTTCGAATCAAGGTTCTGGATTTTTGGGGTTTTGAAGGCGGTTTTTCTAGATTTGGGGGTTTCTTCTTCATATGATGATAGTATTTTGTAAAAAAAATTTCAGACGTCGGGTTACATACGGATTAAAGCAGTTAACTGGAAATCTAAGCAACAAATAAATAAATAATCATGATTCGAATCTTTAAGGGTAGAAGAACCTTTCTACGAAAATGGTAGCGTATTTAAATAATGACCAATTTGGCAAATGGGCAATCATTGTGTAATCAATTACTTAGAAACTTTTTTTTGCACCATCACCCCTCCATTTTTAGAGCACCATCTCCGGTAACCAAATACCACCTCGCTATTGATACTGTCTCTATGATGTCTCTTCTCTGTGCAAAACCCACGAGATGTTTTGCAGTGAACACAAATGCGGCCTAAACACTAGACTCTGAGCTACGCGAGGGAGTTGGAGCGCATTGTTTGATACGTTGAATCGAATGTTTCTCGATTTTGAAAAAGAACTTCTCCTTTGTAGCTTAGTCTTGATCCCATTTGCATTGAGATATGAAGTTCAATGTTAAGCCACAAAGTGTGTTATACATATAGTATTACACCCACTTTAAACATCCCAAAGATAAGTAGTATATATGTTCATGGTTGAAATATTTAAGTTTAAGGGTACTTGACTCACTAGTGCGAACACACACTCACTTAGGCAAGTCTTACATCGTCCAGTTTGGTGGAGGGAGCTGGATGAGAAAGAATGCAAGACCTCAAATACCATCAACATATATTGGACGTATTAGCTGTAGATGAAATGAGAAATTTACAGTTACATGTGTTTAGGAATGAGTGTATTGTCTTAAAACCAGATAGATCAACATACATGTTCATTGGTTGCACCAATCTTAAAATTGGATGATGTTATAATCAACGAAATTTGCTATTTAGATGTCCTAGAAGTGAAACTGAGAGATGCAAAAGTTTCAAAGGTGAGAATCAATTGCTCGCTTACCCACTATCCAGATGTAATTTGGTTTTTATTCGCAAGTAAATAATTAAAATAATGTTTCTTTAAATCATCATGTTTCTTATTATGAGCACTTGTGTCTTTGTTTACATTTTGAAACACATATGCATGCTACATGAATCTAGAGATGGCACTTGGACCGGTTTATCAGCAACAAGGTAATCCGAGTACCATAGTCGTTTATAAAATCATGTTCTCACACCTGGCTTAATACCCATCGAGTATATGTCAAGCGATTATCCGTTAAGTATCAGGTTACTTGTTACTGTGTTAAAAACTAACCATAGGGATTTCCATATACATTTCACATTATTTTATATTATATAGAATTCTATTACCCAAGTGAATTAGAAATGTAAAAACTAAAAACTAGTTTTTTTTGAACCATGACTTTCATTCAAAAAACGGACCAGCCCTTAAAACAAGGACCGACCGACCAACCAACAATTACAACATATACAAAGGACAAACGACCCAATCCTTCCAATGAAGGTTATCATGCCTTAACCTATGCTTATACCAAAAGAAAGACAAAGACTTGATATTAGCTACTATATCAAAAACCTTAGACTCCTTCCTCCTAAAAATTCTATCATTTCTTTCCTTCCAAATGCACCAAAAAGCCGCAATAATAACGCCATGAATCAACTTCTTGCCTTCCTTTCCGACCCGAGAACCTTTGTACAGCTCTAACATGTCTCGAACGTCAAACGCATATATCGGATCCAGTTTTAACCATTTACCAACTTGAAGCCACACTCCATAAGAGTAACCACAGCCCGTGAAGAGATGAAGGACCGTCTCCCTATCAACATCACATAATCTACACCGAACTTCAGACACATGAATGTTCCTCCTTGCTAAAGCATCGACGGTCAGGACACGAGCCATCTCTGCTCTCCAGGCAAGGATATTACATTTCAGAGGTACCCAAGAGACCCATTTGAACTTGAAGTAATTATCATCTCCTGTATTGGACCGAAGTAAAGCTTTAACGCTGCTGACCGAAAACAAACCGTCACTAGATCCTAACCAAATCCATTTATCCGGATAAGGCTGCACCGAAGAGGCTGCAAGTGCATCGGACAGTCTGGACCATTCTTCAACCGCACCCTCTGAAAAAGGCTGCGCAAAATCAAAAGGCCTCCAGCCTGCATTCGACCAACATTCAGCAATTATACTCTTTTTATTTCCAGCCCTATTGAACAGTAACGAACATTTATCTTTGATCGGCACATTGAACAACCAAACGTCCAACCAAAATCTGATAGAGCTCCCATTACCCAGCTTCCCTTTAATGAAATCCCTGACATGTTTTTCTCCAAAACGAACCCGATTAGCAACAGAGACAATAGCCGGCCAGCAGCCACTAACCCGGGAATTGCACGGAAGAAAACCCCACGTATTCCTCCCTGTATGACAGACCTCAATCACCCGCCTCCACAAACTATTAGTCTCTGTTTTAAAACGCCATACCCACTTAAGAAGCAAGGCTTCATTGACATCCTTTAAACGGGAAATCCCCAAACCGCCTTTATCTTTAGTCTTACAAATCCTCTCCCAAGCAACCCAATGAATTTTCGAAGAGGAATTAGAACCCGCCCAAAGGAATTTTTTCATCATACCTTCAAGTTTTTCCGTCACGGCAACCGGCGCTTTATACAAAGATAAGTAATACACTGGTAAGCTTTCAAGCACCGCCTCGATCAAAGTCACTCTACCCCAATGGAAAGACAATTCGCTTTCCATAGAGCGAGACGAGCACTAAAAACCTCGATAACCTTACTCCAATTACTAATTTTGTTCATGTTGGCACCTACCATAATCCCCAAATAATCAAAAGGAGACGAGCCAATCTTACAACCAACAATATTAGCCATCTCTAGAACTTCTCCTCCTTCTGTACCAATCCCAAATAAATTAGATTTATGGATATTAATTTTGAGACCCGAACAAGCATAAAAGCATCTCAAAATTCTAGCCACATTTTCCAATATTATCCTTCGACCACTCTCCCAATAAAAGCGCATCATCAACATAGAAAAGATGAGAAATCTCCGGACCAACTCTAGATAACTTCACCCCAACAAAGTCCCGACCTTCATTGGCTTTAGTAATCATACAAGACAACGCCTCCATGACCACTAAAAAAAGGAACGGCGATAATGGATCTCCTTGCCGTAGACCCTTTTCACATTGAAACTCGAAGGTGGGAGAACCATTGACAATAATAGCGGATCTAGCGGACTGTAAAATACCCTTCACCCACATACACCATCTATCAGGAAAACCCATTTGGTGCAGGATACAAAGCAAAAACTACCAATTAACGTTATCGTAAGCCTTTTCAAAGTCCAGTTTAAAAAAAAAACCTTTTTTATCTCTTCGTTTAATCCAAGACATGATCTCATTAATTAATAACGGCCCGTCCAAGATGAATCTACCGCTCAAAAAACCCGACTGAGTATCAGAAATAATCGACCCAATAACCTTTTTCAAACGAATAGCTAAAACCTTCGATATGACTTTGCTAATGATACCAATCAGCGTAATAGGTCGGTAATCTTTAAGCCCCACCGGATTTTTTCGTTTAGGAATAAGAGTGATAAACGAGGAGCTACATCCTCTATTTATCACACCCGTCTCATAAAAATCCGCCATTAGATTAACAAAATCCGCTTCCAAGTAGGTCCAAAAATTCCGGATGAAGTTGAAATTAAACCCATCTGGACCAGGAGCCTTGTCTGCTCCACAGTCAAACACGGCCACTTTAATCTCTTCCTTAGTAAATGGAGCAATAAGGTCGTCAATCATCTCACCTGGAATTGTTTTCAGATTACTACAAACCAACTTAGGTCTTTGCTTAACCGTTTCTTGAAAATGATTCCGAAAAAACTTGAGAACCTCCCTCTTCACCCATGTTGGTTTAGTAACCCACACATCATTGACCATAATACCCGAAATCGAGTTAGCGACCTTTCTCCCATTAACCATCCCATGGAAAAAAGCTGTATTATCATCCCCATGTAAGGCCCATTTAACCCTAGACCGCTGCTTCAGATCTTTAAGTTTGTACATTTCCAATTCCCCTACTCCTTTTTTACATTCTGTCCACACCCACTCCTCTTCTTCAGTAAGGTCCCGAGATTCCATAACCAACTCGATCCTGTCAATATCATCGTTAAGAGCCTTTAACTCCTCACCTTCGGTAGTATCTAACTTATCTTTCCATTTCCTTATCACATCTTTCAAATATCGAAATTTGTTACATAAAACAATGTCCCCTGGCCCAGAAGCCTGAAATCTTTCTAAAGCTGTAATAACCATCTCCTTGCACCCATCTCTATCTAACCAAGAATTAAACCACCGGAAAGGTCTTGCACCATAATTTTTATTAACCATAGTCAAAACAACCGGGCAATGATCCGAGAGAAACCTCGGAAGGGCCCTAAGACAAGCATTAGGCCATCGGTTAAAGAAATCCGTACACACCAAAAATCTGTCAAGTTTACTCATCTTGCTCTTTCCCCCAACCCCTGAGATAAAAGTATAGCGTTTACCTTTCATCCCATATTCTAATAAGCAAGCCTCATTAATAAAATCATTAAAATCAGCAGCAATAGAATGATTAAAAACCGAATTTTTCCTCTCGTCCGGGAATCTGACAGCATTAAAATCTCCAAGAAAGCACCAAAAACCTTGATTACAAGTAACCAAATCTAGCAAAGCGTCCCAAAGAGCCTTTTTATCACTAGCCCTTTGCGGCGCGTAGACGTTAACTATATTAATCTTAGTCCCATCTTCTTTTAAATAACCCGAAATGGCCAAGTAATTCTGATTTTTTATGGAGTTCGTTTTAACAAACACATTTGGATCCCAAAACGTCATCAAACCCCCTGATCTACCCATAGAATCAACACCTTCAAACTCAAAAATACCCCTGCCCCAAAAATTAGCCGCAACAAAATCCCTACCAACACTACACAGAGTCTCCTGCAAAGCCAAAATAGAAATCCCATTCTCCTCTTTCAACCTCCTAACCCAACCAGCTTTACCATCCACCCCTACACCTTTAATATTAAGAGATAAAAAATTCATACCTTACCCAATTGTACACCTTCTTCAATAATAGAATCCTTGATGAGACCTTCATACACTTGAACTTGAGCACCCAACTTGACTCCCAACTCCACTGTTGCCTTGACTTCAGACTCGATGAGCTTGTTGGGATCATCGAAACCATCACGAGTGAACAGGAGCTGAAACCGAGGAAGATCCCTCCGATTGAACAACCTGATTAAAACCTTGGACTTCTTCGCACAATAGAGTTTCTTTCTCAATCGGTTCCACTGTTTCCTCAGTATCTACATCCTCACTTAGGCCCAATAAATCATTAAGCCCAAACAAATCACCCTTAGCCTTCTTGCCAATTTTCTTTTTCTCTTGACTACTAGAATAACTCAAAGTGGGCCGGCCCACTCCAGGAGGCAAATGTTTTTTTCTTTTGTTCACATTGGAAAATTCGGGATGGGTACAAGAAACATCTTCTAGAGGAGTATCAAAGTCAAAATCCTTAGCTGGCATGAAACCAATGTCAATTACCCCACCCGAAATATCCTCCCCAATAATAACACAATCATTGTTAGCATTAAAATTGGAGGTACAATCCACATCAGCAAATGATTTTTCCACGTCAGCAGAGTTGTGAACCACATCAGCTTGAACAAGATCCACGTCAGCGTTCTCCTCTCCATCCTGCTCAGCGTTCTCCTCTCCATCCTTTGGTGGATGATCATGGCAGACAACAACCAACTGAGTTTCTACCTCCATACCGTCTTCATTATTTTTTGCAGCCTCATCTCCATTAGTGGTGGCCGTACGTTCCGGTGGTTTGTAAAACTCTGGCACCCATTCTCCCACCTCCTCCGTAACCCACACTCTATAGCGTTTATCTTTCCACTGTAAGACAACCTCCTCCGCAACCTTCTTCCCTTCCCCCATTATCACACCCACATACTCATAAGATAAGTCACTATCCTCATCCGATCTCTTAGCCCGATGAACCACCTTACCGAAGACTCCAGCGACTAGATCAATGACTTCATTGGTTAGCAAGTGTAACGGTATTCCCTGTACTTTTAACCAGGCAAGTCTTTCGTAGCAAAAAGATTGGCCCTTCCAGATACTAATCATCGAAAACCTTCCTAATACCTCCTTAGCAGCTTCCATAACCTTGGCCGTTGTCTCCTCATCATCAAAAGAAATTAACAGCGAGAGGCCACCTAAATATTGCACCTTGCCCATACCCAGGTTTAGATCATGCAGAATGACGTAAATATTTTTTAAAGCATCCAAGTCTATCATTCGAACTACCAAAGCCTTCCCATGTTTCTTCATAAAAGAATTCACCCTTTCATTGACAACAATAGTTCTCAGACCCGTCGAAGAAGAAGACCCTCCTGACAAAGTATCCCTAAACGACACACCTCCATTGTAGAAAGTGGAAGGATTCCACCCCCTCTTAACACCATCTCCACCATTGTTCTTAACGGATTCTTTAACAGGTGGATTATGGTTAACAAAATCTTGTTTAATTTCACCATCTTCTAAAGAGAACCTAGCAACGTTAGCCTTTAAAGCATAATCACCCATTCGAATACTACACAAAAGCCTTACCATCTCAGTCTTATCTTTCACATCCAAAAGAGAAATAAAACCAAATCTCATACCAAACCTATCACGCTTTCGAGCAATATACAAATCATAGATCTCACCATGTTGACGAACAAACTCTGCAAGCTCATTCCCACTGCATTTATCCGGCAAATTCGTAACAAAAAACTTCGTAAAACGACCGATAATCTTCTCTGGGATAGGCTGCCGCCGGCTTCCCATGAAAACCCTAGAGAGCGTTTTTAACTTATTGCATATATTGATTAATCAAGATAATAGCTAACTAAAAACTAGTTAATAAGTAGATTATGCTATTATCCATTTACAAAAGAAAATAACAATAGAATAATTTGTTATCGACATTATTCGTCTAAACATGTTTCTGGTATCGAGTTGTATATCATTTGATACCATATTCGTGAAAGTTTTGTTTGATTAATTCCATAACCAAATACTCGCTCTGTTGCTCGTCTCAAGCATCTCGACTCCTATGCACTTCGAGTCCAGTCCGTAACTTATTATTAAACCAAATCATGAATATTATGAGTGATGTGCCTGGTTTTAGTAATTATAAAGATACCATTTTCCCGATGCCAAAAATTTGGTGTTTTAATTCCAAAACATTGGTTTTGAGAAAAAAAAATTAATTTTTACTAAACATTTAAACAAGTTTTAAATTTATAAGTAAACGATAATTAGTTAGAAACTAAAACCAACACATAGGCAGAGAACCTGACGTGTATAGTATAGTTTTCTAGGGTAAATACCGAGTATCGTATTCCTAAAGAACACACTTTCCCATACTCCACCTTTCATCACATTAATTAATTGAATTTGAAAAAGAAAATAAAATCTAAGGGTTCTAGAAGAAAATTGGTTTTTGAAAAAGGTTTTGGTTTGAAAATAAAAAGATAAAAATAGTAGGGATAGTAAATATGCACATCTCGGGGACCCTCCGTATAAGTAGTCAATTTTATTATAGTAATAGTATTAAGTTTAATTATTGGTGAGGGGGACATGGGTCAACGGTCCCTTCAGAGTTGGGGATGAGAAAAGAAATAAATAAGGGATGACGTTCTGGCAACTCTATGGGTCACGCATAGGGGAAGTGTACGAGTCCCCATAATAGTGTCTTCGGACTACTGGCCCGTAAGCCGTCATTCTCCTATTGACAATGCGGTCTTGGTCCAACTCGCATGTCATGCAACTCTTTGGAAAGTTTGGCTCCGAGTTTTGAAAGAAACGGCACCACTGATGAGTGGTGTGTCTAAGGTGCGCATTACCGCATAACTCTGAAGACTTGTATTATCACCGTTTGAGTCCTGCATGTCAGGTACTTCCCAAACCATCGCCAAGCCACTCGTTTAAGCACTGGTCCTCTAATTCATCTTCTTAAATTATAGTAGAGTCTTGGTCCGCCTCACTTTGCTCTCGCTTTCCTTATCGAAATATCTCTCTTATAGTCAACCCCCGCGACAGCGTACCCCCTACCTAGGAGACGACTTTTGAACACCGAAGAGTCTCTCTTACAGTCAACATGAGGGACAACGTATCCTCCATTGGTTAACGGCTTTGTACTAACAAGAACTAGATAAAGTATTCTTGTTTTATTTATCTTAAAAGTGACAACTTAATAATTTATTGATTTGATAAATTTAAGTTTGGTTTAGTGATCACGTGACAAACCCAACCCATAACCTCCCGAGATGAATGAAGACCTTAACAAAGGTGGAACATAATCTTAAGGGTTTGCAATCCGAAGATCACTGGTGCACCCGTAGGGAATCCTCCTTTTTTCAAGAAAATCATTCATACATCTGGTAAGAACCAGAAACGTGTCACTCGGATCTGGTGCACTTCAGAAGCCATTGCTTAGAATCCGGTTTAGATATCAGAAACCCCAAGGATCTGTCTCACTACCGGTTTCCTTGCCTTGGATCTAGCTCGGGACTACCAGAAGCCGTACGAACCCCATGATAGTTTATTTTATTATTTAAGTTAAGGTTGTTTTAGATTTATCAAGTTAGTTGAACCTGTCACAAAGATAAACAAACAAGAATTAGTTAAAAAGATAAACACACCGAATAACTAAAAATGAACTACTACTAATAATAAAAGTCTACAAATCGAAATGGGTTCGGAGATAATAGAAAGATACAACCATAATGAATGATCAACACAAGAATATGGCTGCTCATAGACAAGCCTTCCATCTTCTTAATGCTATGTATCTAATGCAATCTTCACGACCCTCGATGTTTCATTGCATGAACTACTCCTACGATTCCGTTCTCGGTCATGATAATCAAGGTAAGATGAGGCCTAACCTTGGTGGGATGTTATGATGGCCCTAAGGCCTCCCATATGACCCCAAGATCTCTAGAAGAAGCTTGGAAGTCGGCATAAGAAGGCACAAGAAAGAATGCCAAATGATTGAGGTGAGCTTGCTATTTATAGAGCTGCCAGGGGGTGCACGGCTGTGCACAGGGAGTGGCACGGGCGTGCTGTCTGCCCCACGTACGTTATGTTGCTGCAGATCTGTCTTGTCTGTCCTTGCTGTCTTGCACGGGCGTGCATGTTGTCAGACTTGGTTTTCTTGTCTCCCAAGTTGGCTGCGTTGTCTTCTAGCGTGCGTGACCTCTGTGCAAGTGAGCATGGGCATGCTTGGTCAACCCCGGGTCAATTTGATCATCATTTAAGTCCTGAAAAGGTCGTTACACATGCGGGAAACATGCTGCGAGTCTCGTATCCTCAGGAATCTCCGATTTTAGCTGTTTTTATTCTAAACTCACTTGTTTTCGGTTTGGAGCTCCAATTTCCTGAAAAACACAAATAGGAACGATTAAGTAGCTATAATCATTAATTTTAGCTCAGTTTTGCCCTATTATGAGACTATTTATGCATGTTTTATATGTGTAAATGAAAGCACATCAATGAGCGCAAATGAATTGAGTTGAACATGAGCTCACCTATGCACATAACTCATGAACACAGTCAAGCTCTGTATATGAATCTAGATCTCGAACTCGTTTAAACTAGCCTCATTACAAGGTTTTACCTTTTAACAAGCCCAATTTGAATAAATCAAAACAACCGTAGAAAGTAGTATTTTAAAAAGCTTACCAAGTGTTCACATCGCCAATTTGATAATACAAGGTTTAAAGTGCGTATCTAACCCTTTTCTCCATTCCTCTATATATTAAAGAAGAAAGACTGTTAAGTACACCAACCTACCTTGCTAACTGAACCCCATCTATTTGCAGACGTGCATCAAAATTTTAAAACTTTGTTTAGTAAAACCTTTTTAATTTCATAATGAGTGTTGTTTTTTGTTTTTTTAGGGATAAACATTTGGTACCGGGTACTTGAACCGAAACGGTATTTTCGGTACCGGTATAGTGATATTTTTCTTTGTTGTGGAGAAATGAATCGGTATTGTCTTAATATCTGAAAGAATATGGTACCAAATCCATGCGTGGATAAGGTCAACCCATATCCTATAAAGCCTTAAATGACAACTAAAGAGTACCTGATAGTGCGCATGCAACATCTAATACGCCAAGTAAGCTTGGCGCAAGCTGCAGCTGCGCATCACATGTCATCAACTTGGCTTTAGAAAAAACTACTAAGGCAAGACGCGCATTATCACACATGCGTATGACCATGAGACAAATAGTACAAAAGGACGATTGTGTACGAGCCAAACAGAGCCAAGGGACGTGTGCCGAGAATGTGGTGCACGTCCAGCCAATCAGAATGATTCAGCAAGAAGATTCTACCACCAAATGACGTGTGGCCAATCAGAGCACGCCAACGCTGGACAGTTAACGTCCCACGATCGTGCTGAGCATAGAGGGAACAACAAATACTGTACCAGCGTTGCTCAACCAATCAGATTGTAAGAAGTCACGTCACCAACAGCCTCCACTAACCCACAACTCCTTTACGGGCTCTGTAGCAAGAAATAATGGTCAACACTATTCAACTAATCCGAGGCCTCAGACGTATGGCCACTCTCGTAGTGACACCTGTCCACAACGAACGTCCACTAACGGTGTTGTGCCACGTGGTGCAGGTTAAGGCGGTACCACATTCTCCTTTTCTTATTGGTTTATCCATTATTTGTCTTATACTAATATTGGGCCGGTGTAGAGGAGGTACCCCTAGCTGGGCTGGTCCATTTCAGGTTAAGGGTTGGTGATGTTGGCCTATGTAAATTGTATTTACATAGGCCTTCTTCTCCTTAAATATAACACTTATATCTAACCTTAAAATTACTTGCTTAGAGTGCCAACACCATTTTGTGTCCGTAAACAAGAAGTAATTCTTAGTAGTCACCTCCATACTCCAATTATTTTCTTTTCAGGTTACAATCACCTTCCAGCCTTAGGCGTTTAGCGAAGGTTAAACCCTGTGGAATCATTGGTCTTGCTATCCTTAACCGGGGGTTAGACCATTGTTTCTTCAATATTAGTACAAATCCCGTATTCGTTTTTATAGTTTTCTCATCGTGACAATATAAAATCCATTAAAATTAAAGTTCTATTAGCAATAAAGCATTTATTCAGACATTCAGTAACATTATCCTTTTTGTTTTAATACGTACGGAGTTCAAACCCCGTCTCGCGCACGGATAACTAGTACTCTACTTTAAAGTTTAAACAAGTAAACCGCAAGTCCGCAACCCCATGGATATTTTTATTGTTGATATTTCCTTAAAAACTGGTAGATAAGCTTGTCTAACCCCATCACCAGTTCCTCTTCACCAGCAAAGATTCTTCAAAAGATTATACTAAACAAACAAGGAATTGAAAAGGGTTTTCATCATCTTCCCAATAACCAATCAATTCCCTTCAGTTTCCAATATTATTGGACACAGTAAGTTTCTTGCACAACTATAATCTTGATAGCAATATTAGTCTAATTCCATGTTAAAGGTTGAATCTTTATGGCAAAATTGAACACCATGTATACAAAAATGGCTGCTTTTCCTGTTCTTTTGAACAATGGATCTATAAACAGTCAAGAAATCTCTAGACTTCGTATTATGCACACCAAGTGTTCGATGAAATGCCAAACTCAGTCTTTTTTGTTAAATAAATCAACCCGAGACTCGCATTCGTTTTCTTCGGTTAGTGTTCAATCCCAAAACAGGTGGGTATGTGTTAGAATGGTTAAAAATGATGATGGAAATAAAGAAAACTGTTTGAGGGATAGTGAAAAGAGTTTTTTGAGAAAGGGATTTAAGCTTAGATTGCAGCCGAGGTTGCGGTTACTTGGTTCGAAATTAAAAAGGGTATCGGTTCGGTCTATGTTAAATGAAGTTGGAAATTATCTGCGAAAAAATATGCGAAAAGTGACTTTATCGGCTTCGGTGTCTGTTGTATTAGGACTGTGTTATTTGTTCTTGAAGTTGACTTCAGTTGTACCTCCTAAAATTGTTCCGTATTCGGATTTGATTAATAATCTTCAAAGTGGGTCGGTAATGAAGGTTTTGTTTGAGGAGGGATCACGGCGGATATACTACAATACCGATTCTTTTGGTAGAGAAAACAAGGAAAATTTAGAGAATAATGTGGGAGTTAGCAATGATGAGAATTTGGTTGGGAGTGATGTAGTGAAGGATGGTGAGATTGCAGGGTCGAACGTGATGAGGAAGATGACGAAGAAAAAGGCTTCAAGGCCTGAATGGCAGTACTCCACGAGAAAGATTGATCATGATGAGAGCTATCTACTTGGTTTGATGAGGGAGAAAGGGATTACATATAGTTCGTCTCCGCAGTCTGTGTTGATGTCAATGAGAAATACTCTGATAACTATTCTTTCACTTTGGATTCCGTTAACTCCTTTGATGTGGCTTCTGTATCGGCAGCTTTCTGCTGCTAATAGCCCTGCGAAGAAGCGGCGGCCTAGCAACCAGGTGGTTAATTTTGAAGATGTAGAGGGCGTTGATACTGCAAAAGTGGAGCTTATGGAGGTATGCCACAATTGTTTTGTGTATTTGTGTTGTTTTATATTACTCCCTTGCAAGGTTTAAAAAAACGGGTGAGGCGTACGCCTCGAGGCGAAACTCTAAGAAAACGAGTCTGAGGAGCGCCTCACGGGGTTCAGATTGTATATACGCCTCTAAGGGCTGAGGCGCTAAGAAAATGTGCGCCTCGGGTGCACCTCACGTGGTTTAGGGTGTTTTTAATGTGTTTTTTTTTGGTGTTTTAGACTTTTTGGGTCAATTATTTTATTTTTGATGTGTGTTTCTGATGTTTTAGACTTTTCTAGAATTCTAGGTCAAGTATTTTATTTTTTATAGACACATAATTTTTATATTTATTTTTTGACTGCGCCTCGAGGCTTACGCCTCATGAGGATAAGGGAAAACTCCTCAAGGCTCGTTTCCATTCTTTTAAACTTTGCTCCCTTGGTTTAGATTGTCACATGTGTTTATATAGAAGTGTAAGAAGGGAAAACCATGAAAGGCACAAGTTGACCAATAAAGTTACCCAACTGAACATTCACTACATTAAATTTTCCTATAAACATTGAGTTTTTCCACCAGTACTACAATTAACATGACAATTTTGGGCACAATAGGCAAAATTTACGCCTGTGAGGTGTACGAGCGAGATAATGACACATGTCTTCATTAGCGAAATCACACCTAATGGTGTCTCATTGGGCGAAGATTACGCCCGATGGTGACTCTCTGGGCGAAAATGACATATGATGGTGACACACTGGTGACCCAAAGTATAGTCTCCTCCTAATGAGAACACGTGTCTTGATTTGGTTCGTCCACCTCATTGGCTTGCTTACCGTGTCTAAAGATTCCATGTGTATTTGTTTTACTGCTTGAAAAAGTCAATGTTTATAGTTGCAAATCATTAGGCGATGTTCGTTTTGGTGGTCAACTTGACTATCTTCGTGATTTTCCAATATAAAATATAGATTTTCATTATTCTACGATAACAGATCTAACGTAAAATAATGGTAATTTCACATAAGTAAAGACATATAGTGATGTTAAACATAGACTTGTACTCTGTATACTAAAGATAACAGATCTACCGACTATAGAAAGATTTCAAAATATGGGAAGTACCAACTAAACAATAATATGAAGTCAGTGAAACAAGATATTTGATCATAATTCATGCAAAACCTGTTTATAGATCGTGTTGTGCCTCAAAGGTTCTATCAACTACAATAAGCTAGGAGCAAAGTTACCTAGAGGAGTGTTGTTAGTGGGTCCCCCAGGGACCGGGAAAACATTATTAGCCCGTGCAGTGGCTGGAGAAGCCGGGGTACCTTTTTTCACTGTCTCTGCTAGTGAGTTTGTGGAGATGTTTGTTGGAAGAGGAGCGGCTCGTATTAGGGACCTTTTTAGTGTTGCAAGAAAGAACGCACCGTCAATCATTTTTATTGATGAACTCGATGCTGTTGGGGGAAAACGTGGTAGAAGTTTCAATGATGAAAGAGACCAAACACTAAATCAGGTAGATAAACTTCATCTTTAGCACTTCATGTCTATGTGTGTGTGTTATTATTATTAGTTTCTTTTAATGGAATGAAGTGTGGAAATACTAAATTGCTATATTTATTAAGATGGCAAAATAAACAGGGCAGGGAGATTCGGTATTTGCTAGCATCTAAGCATTTGTCAAGTCTGATTATAAAAAAAATATATAATTTCAGTAATATAGTTGTTTAATAAGATGATTTAGGAAGTTTTATACATTTAACATACACTTTAGGCAACTTTTACTTTTGACCCATTTGAGCCATTTCCTTCTTGGTTTACTTTTTCTGGTTTCCGTTGACCCATCATTCATCAAAGATGAAATTAAACTCATTTCACAATTAATCAATTGAAATTGTCGCAAGCCTATCTGAAATTTCATCAGGTATTATGGTTTTCCTATATAACTTTAAATTGGTTAACTATCTACTAAATTTTCACCACAATGAAGCTAATCATACATCTAATGGGATTGATTTAATTCATGTCTTGTTTTGTGTTGTTTTGGGCACACAGCTACTGACAGAAATGGATGGGTTCGATTCAGATGTAAATGTGATTGTTATAGCAGCAACCAACAGGCCCGAAGCACTGGACCCGGCTCTTTGTCGACCCGGTCGATTTTCAAGGAAAGTGTTTGTGGGAGAACCAGATGAAAGTGGAAGACGAAAGATCTTAGCCGTCCATCTCAGAGGAATCCCTCTTGAAGAAGACACTGCTGTTATCTGCAACTTAGTTGCTTCCTTAACTCAAGGGTTCGTTGGCGCTGATCTTGCCAACATTGTCAATGAAGCCGCTTTACTTGCCGCTAGACGAGGTTTTTTATCTTTTTAACTCCCTTTTCATTTTATTAGGTGTAGAATTGCAAAAAGAACACGAAAAATTGCTACTTGATATGATTTGATCGTTCGAATCCAGCCTCAACTAGTTTTCTGCTTTTAAACTTGTCCGTTGAGTTTTCTAGTAACGGGCTCTTACGGTGAACAAAAAATAGTGACTTAATTATTTTCCATGGTTTATTAGGAATAGTGACTTAATTATTTTCCATGGTTTATTAGGTGGTGAATGTGTGGCAAGGGAAGATATCATGGAAGCAATAGAAAGAGCAAAATTTGGAATAAATGATAGACAAATGAGTCCTACAAACATAACCAAAGAATTAGGAAAGATGTTCCCATGGATGCCAACTTTTAAGTCTCCAAGGAATGATGGGTCTACTTCTCTTGGTGGTTACCAAACTCTGAGTTGAGTTGAGGGTATTTTCGTCATTTCATTTTCTTTTAAACTTTATTTTTCTTTCTTATTTTAGCTGCTTTCAGACATTACTGCCATAAGTTGGTTGAGGGTATATTCGTCATTTCCTATAATAGGAGTTTTTATCTGTAATTTTTTGGACAAGAAAAGCCTATTGACATTTGGAGATCTCAATTACATGTAATATGTGATGTTTAAAAAAAAAATACAAAAACTAGTAGGATATAAAAGTTTGCACATATAAAACATCATTGTTGGAAGAAGATATTGTTTTAAATTTGTTATCAAGAATATAAAATAAATGACTATTGTTTTATCATACTACCAATAAAGTTTTTACAAATTCATAATTTGTAAAATATAGGTATTTGTTTTCGGTTAAAGGAACAGACTGATTTTGTGACCAAAGCGAGCGGTCAAGATTCTTTTGTTGTATCAATCATGTAAGCTAAATCCATAGACTCTAACCATCTATTTATATAAAATAACTTCTTTACTAAACGCGTAAGACTTTTTACACCTAGATCAATATTGCAAATAAACAATACCCGATAAACTTATCTCCGAAACTTCTTTTGGAATTCAACTTTCTTAATTATTACAGATAATTAGGATTAAACCTTCATGTGATTTTATCTCTTTGGTGAAGGTGTAAATGCAGCATGTTACTTTTATGAAGTTTTCCCCAAATTGTAAATTCATTATGGTAGACACTAGAAAAGCACACTGGTGAGTGAGTTTTGTGCATTTGTGTGACTTACATTGTGATTTTTTCTTATATGTGTTGAGGTATGACTTGTTTTAAATATTTTTTTCTATGAAAATTTTGAGGATGTCCGAGTAAAAATTTTGAGGACAAGCTCGATTGCTAGCCTGTTAATAAATTTATAACCATAAATAAATCACAACATAATAAACTAAAACGAGTTTCAGATTTTTATTTATTTAGGTCCTGTTGCCTTTTATTGATGTTATCTAATAATAGTGTCAAAAAGACAAAGCTAACATATAATGTGGCTGTAGTTTAGTGGTAAGAATTCCACGTTGTGGCCGTGGAGACCTGGGCTCGAATCCCAGCAGCCACACATTATTTTTAATTTTTATTCCCGCATAAATATTTAGTCATCAACCTGGTCCATTGGTTATCTCATATCTGCTTCTCTTTTATAGATGAACATGGCCCATTAGCAACCTCCTTTTGATTATTATTATGTTATAGACCGATGTATAATTAACATAAGAAGTGGAACCATGTAACCAAAAGAACTGACCGATGGTTGGCTACCTTAATAGTTCACATTTATGATCATGCTATTACAGCTGAAATTATACAACAATATATGAACCACGATGACGAATTTCGGGTTTCAAAAGGAGTAGGTTTTGGTTGATTTCGGAGAATGATCGGCTACTCTGAGGGTTTCTTCGATAAGTTTGCGCGCTTTCATGCTTCTTATTTCGATTTGCATACTTTCACTTTTTTCGATCTTGTCATAACTATGCCATGAGTTTTCGTTTTCATCATCGAGGGCCGATTTCTTTATCTTCATATGCCTTAGTTTCGTCTTCAGTGTTGCCATCAACTTCCCAAAAACCATACTTTTAGTAAATATGGATTGGATGACCTTTTTGAGAACAACAAAAAAGATGATAATGAACATATGTATATGCATATCAAGTTATCATGGAACTAAAAACATTAGAATCTAAAGAGTTAAAGAGCAAATACCTTAGGAGATTGGAGATGGTAATCGTTAATGTGTGTGTTAATGTATAAGTTAAAAGGAAGAGAGATGAATAACGTATGTATGTTGCAAAGAATGATGGAGAAGCATATATATATATATATATTCTGATATATACATTGAGTTTGATGTGAAATATATATAGATAGTTGAGAACAAATCAAAGATGGAATTGTAATAATAATAAGTTAAAAATAAGGTTTCACAACCAGATCGTAGAACAAACTGGATGCCTACTCTATTAGTTTACCGGTTAGAATGGATTTAAGAATTGGATGACCTAAAAAAATCTATC
This sequence comes from Ambrosia x helenae, assembly GCA_030844895.1. Taxonomy (NCBI): domain Eukaryota; kingdom Viridiplantae; phylum Streptophyta; class Magnoliopsida; order Asterales; family Asteraceae; genus Ambrosia; species Ambrosia x helenae. The sequence continues at coordinate 47,086 of JAUTDX010003019.1, forward strand.
TATATAATAAAGTGATTGGGGGTAGGGACACATATCACTTGGTCAGATTATCCCCTCCTTGAGTTTTTGCCAAAAATTTTAGATTATAAATACCTTAATATTTATTAATTATCTTTATTATAACTTTATTATAGAATAAATAAAAATTTTATGATTATCTTAATCGTCTATTATATAAAATAATATTACTAAATCATAATTTCATGTTTATCTTTTATTTATTTAATATTTCTTTTCTTTAACTAATTCTTTTTATATTTTCGCTTATTAAAAATCATTTAATATTTTTTTATTCAACTCATGTAATTTTAATTTTCTAAGCTAATAATAATTAAAAAACAAAAAATATGTTATAATAACCCGTGTGATACACAGGTTTCTAAGGGCACATGGGGTGGTCACCATTTTATTACACTCATCACACTATTACACCCAATCATCTTGTGTCACCTCATTTCATCACATTCTATCACATTTCATCACTAAACTCATATGGTGGTGTTCACAATTATCACTAAAACCATCACACCCAATCACCTTATGAAACCACATTCCATCACACACATTACTATTTTTTAATAATAAAAACAAAGAGGGAGGGTTTTGATGGGGACCCCATGTGGCTACTTTTTCTAATAAGACAAAAGAGAGAGAGAGAGAGTGGTCAATTCTTTCACAATTCTTTCACAACCATGATATATATCACATTTTATTTGCTTCGTGACCGTGATAGCTATGGTGGGGCGGTGTTTCGCGGTATCACAGCCATCACGGGGTGATCATCACGGACCACCCTGTTCGCCCTAATGAATTCTTTTTACTAAATGAAATTGTAAATGAGAGTATTGTTTTCATCCATAGTAGAATAAGTCAAAACCAGTTGCTTCAAAGAAAGCTACACCGCCTCAATCACACCATGCGATTGTTGCTTCTATCTCTGCTCATCATCCAAACGTGCATTCTCTCTTTAATATACAGTTTCATTCTTATTCACATGATTAAAATTGTTGCTTTCTCATATTATAGTACATTAATTTGCATGCTACATCGTAACACACATTTTGTCACTTCGTATTAGATTTGTCTATCATGGGTAGTTCCCGGCATATAACTAGTATACTTATATATAAACAGTGGCGGATCTAGGCCACAAAATCAGTAGTAACGTTTTTCATTTTTTTCATTTTAGTAGAAACGTTTCCAAATTTCATAAAAAAAACCAAACTTTCCACTAATTTTCCACTACGCGCGCGAAAAGTTGAGCCGCAACGTCCGCAACCCCTCCTCTTTAATAGTTTATCCCCATCTATATGATACGCAACCCCTCCTCTTTAATAGTTTATCCCCATCTATATGATATATATATTTTTTTATATATATATATATATATATATCGTATAGATGGGGATAAACTAGTGACCTCGGATATTAATGAAATCTATAGAAGAATTATCTATCGGAATAATACTCTTATAGATCTATTAACAAGCATAGCTACATCAGAAGAATTAATAATAACTCAGGAAAAATTGCTACAATAAGCCATGGATGCACTTCTTGATAGTAGTTTCTTATTCTCGAAGAATGAGGGGCAAGGAGATTGACCGAGAAAGATCTCTGGGCTATTTCCTTACAAAATTGTGCTCAATTTCATATGTGGCAATTCCGAAAAATTCAAATTATTTATGGAATTTAACAGTTCAAATCAAACACACCCATTTAACATTCAACGATGACAAACACATAGAAATACCATACTCAAATTAAAGAGAACAAAATACTTATTTTTATAGTGTAATTCTTTTCTTAACATCTATCTATATAATAATTGAGGTGACTTGGGTTGAATGGAGGCCTTAGAGAGGGTTTAAGGTATCCATTTTGAATATGGAGCTCCAACTAGCTCCCTATAAATACTCTTTCTATATTTTTTATTTTCTACATTTCTACATTCTTCCATTACACTCTCCATTCCTAACTAACAAATCTTCCAATCAACATTCATCACTCTTCTTTTTATTCTTCTTCATTCTAGGTATGTCTCTTTTTCACTTAGATCGAAGGAAGTTCATTCCTTTGTAACGTGTTCCGATTCATAAACGTTAAAAATAGCCATATCATATGATCCTCAAACCTGTAAAACTTTTATGTTATCTTAAATGAATAAATTACTTTGATGTAACCCGATTGAATATTGAAGGAATACATCGTGATTTACAAAGGTTAGTGATAATATGGAACCATTTCACGATTTGAGGAAAAAGTCTTCATTGTCATCGTTTTTTATTATATATCGGCCATTTTGAAGACAATCGGTAATATCTAACCATTTCAGATTTGAAGAAAAAATCTTCATTGTCAACGTTTTTATTATATATCGGACATGTTGAAGACAATCGGTAATATGGAACCATTTCAGATTTGAGGAAAAAATGTTCATTGTCATCGTTTTTATTATATATCGGACATGTTGAAGACAATCGGAACATATTTAAAGTTTTCCAGATTCGTTTTCTTTATGTCATATATTGTTTATGAATCGGATGGTATATATTAACTCTTTTTGGATCTTTTTTCATTTGAATGTGGAGGGGATTCATTGTCATCGTTTTGTTTATGAGTCGGATGGTATATATTGAATGTTTTGATTGTTTTGTCATTTGAATACTAGACTACCATCCGAAGACAAAGATTCGAATATGGCTTATCACAAGGGAGCGCAATTCTTCAAGGTCATGCATGACCCTTCCGCAAGAGTTTTGGTATGATTGTAATTTTCGTCTTGATAATTATCTTTGTTAACTTCAAGAAGCTAATTATTACTTGTCTTAATGTTGTTTTTAATGTTTAAGATTGCACCACAAGAAGTCATTGATGTAGAAATTTAAAACGATATTTCTTTTTTTTTTCATTTTTAATGTAATTTATTTGAATTCTTCATGAGGTATTGTATCTTATTTAATATCATTTGCATTTTATATATATTTCGGATTAAATAAATCAACTACTTTAGACAGCAATACAAACGAATTGATAAGATATAAGTAAATCGCATAATAAATGCTGATTGCTATATACGCCTAATTAATGTAAATCATTACATTCAAGCCTTAATTATAATTTCGTAATCAATTTACTAATAATAATACATATTTACGGTTTGTATTGCATTAACTAGGTCATATTTATCAATAAATAAAGCGAAAAATTAGCGCAATTTCCGGATATTGAATTGATTAGGGACTTAAATACGAATTGATTAGCAATTTTGAGTATAAATTCACTATATGGCCTAATTAAAGTCATTCAATATTATTCAAACCATAATAATGCTTCCTTAATCAACTCCTAAAAATCAGTCATTAAATTTATGACATTAATGACTGATTTTAAGCTATTAACATTCTTAATGGAAAGTTACAACTCGAATTTAAGAGTGTGTAATCAATTCAGTAGTAATCCAGAATACTATTTCCTATTTTACATTCTTCTAATCAACTGGAATTTAAGTCGCTAATATATTCAATATTCCGAAATTTTTAAGAATTGATCCTCCAAATCGTATTTTGATTTGGAGTTCGCTTCATACACAAGTAATTTATTTGAATTCTTCATGAGGTATTTTATCTTATTTAATATCATTTGCATTTTATATATATCTCGGATTAAAGAAATCAACTACTTTAGACAGCAATACAAACGAATTGATAAGATATAAGTAAATCGCATAATAAATGTTGATTGCTATATACGCCTAATTAATGTAAATCATTACATTCAAGCCTTAATTATAATTCCGTAATCAATTTACTAATAATAATACATATTTACGGTTTGTATTGCATTAACTAGGTCATATTTATCAATAAATAAAGCTAAAAATTAGCGCAATTTCCGGATATTGAATTGATTTGGGACTTAAATACGAATTGATTAGCAATCTTGAGTATAAATTCACTATATGGCCTAATTAAAGTCATTCAATATTATTCAAACCATAATAATGCTTCCTTAATCAACTCCTAAAAATCAGTCATTAAATTTATGACATTAATGACTGATTTTAAGCTATTAACATTCTTAATGGAAAGTTACAACTCGAATTTAAGAGTGTGTAATCAATTCAGTAGTAATCCAGAATACTATTTCCTATTTTACATTCTTCTAATCAACTGGAATTTAAGTCGCTAATATATTCAATATTCCGAAATTTTTAAGAATTGATCCTCCAAATCGTATTTTGATTTGGAGTTCGCTGCATACACAAGTGAGTTTCTTATAACCTTATCAATGTATATTGTTTTAAATTAACAATCACGAGTTTAGATAATTATAATTCCGTAATAAACTCCAAAAAATCTGTGGTGTAATTTATGAAATTAATTACACATTGTAAATAATTAACCATAATTAATTCAAAGTTACAATGATGTATTTCGGTTATAGGATCGTAACATTAATTTCTGAAATAAATCGTTTTAAAAGCGGTAATTGATAAACGGATTGAATGTGCCATATTTATCAATATGTAAAGCTAAAATCTATCATTTAATCAAATTTCGAAATTTAAGCCTTTTAAAAAATCGAGCAATTTTAGGATAGATATTTGGTTCGGTACATAAATTCCAATTGATTAGCAATCTCGAGTATAATTTTCAAAAACTATAAATATGGCCTATTTAATAACATTAAATACATTCAAACCGTATTAGTCATTCCTTAAATATTCGAAATTCAAATCGTAATAATGCATAATTCTATTTCCATTATTAGATAACTAATCACTTGTAATTAACATGTGGGTTGTCAATTCACCATAAAATTAGGCGTAAATTATGTCCACTTTAAAAACATTCCTTGTCAAAATTTCATATATAAATATATGCAGTATAATTTACGTCATTTAACATAGCAACATGTGTTATACAATTGTGTAAAGTCGCATTTCCCATATATTAGTTGATTTAGTGAAAAATAAACAAAAGGTTCACGTTCATCATTTCCATGGCGGCAGTCGAAGAACAAGCGTTTACAATGGTTAACCAAGTTGATGTCAACAGAAATGATATTTCTTTAAAGCTAAAGATTATTCGAGTTTGGCGTCTACCCGACCGTCGCAATCCTAAAGACGTTTACTCTATTGAAATGATTCTAACTGACGAAAATGTAATTCTCAAATCCAAATTTTTTGTTATATTGTTTTATTTGCGTATTTCATTAATTACTATAGTCTTATATTGTACTTGGATATATTATTTACTCATAACAGTAATCCACTAACAATATTGATATTACTCTGTTAATTAATAATTTACAGGGTGACAGGATTCAAGCAAATGTTTTTAAGCAATTGTTTTTTAGATTTGAGAGGTTTTTGTCGGAAAATGCTTCCCTTATTATAAGAAATCCTGGCATTGGAGTCAATTCATCTAAGTACAAGTTTGCATCCAACCCAAACAAACTATGCTTGAATATGAACACTCATATTTCTGATGATGTCGATTTTCAAGGTGCAGAAGAGATTAAGGCTTTGTTGGAAAAAGAACATGCATTCAAAATCTTTGTATCCGGCTTCAACTTGAACAACAAATAAGATGTTTATGGTGTAACTAAGATAAGTGATGATCCAACCATTATCTCGGAGCTTAAGAAAAAGTTGTACGTGGGACAGGTACATTTTCAAAACCTCTTTGTTGTTAAGAAAACTTTTATGTATATCATATATTTTATTTTAATGCGGAATTCAACGTTCTTTTACAGCCTACTGAATCTGAGTCAATCCACACATCTATGTTAGAAATGCCGTCTAATGATATGTCTGTTGCTAAGGTACAATTTTCTTCCACATTTACATTCATATTACAAGCGTAACATATTTTTTTTACTTAAACATCCATTACTACATTCAACAATATACATATATAAATGTATTCGCCTTTAGGAATTTAAATCAACCAAAGGCGAAAATGAAACGCCAATTTCATTTGCTGATAACTTTGTTGATAAGAAAGTTCATGTTGAAGGCGAACAATGTTCTATCAGTTCGAAGTATCATTTGGTTAAGCGTAAACTTATTGACGCAATTGATGATGATGAATGCACACCAATGCCTTCAACTAAGATTAGAAGTGGTGGGAGTAGGGAGAAAGATAAAATGGAATGAAATTTCATCATCTTGCTAAAGTCACATGAAGAGAAGTAATGGTCTTAACCATATTAATGGTCTACGAGTTTTTTTGCTTTATGTTTGTTTCTAATTATGTTTGGACAATTTCACTTTGGTATTTCCTATTTTTGTTGATTACCAGTATTTGCTACTATTTCAAAGCTATGCTACCATAATTTTGTTATATTTCTATGTTATGTTTGAATACATTGGGTAATCTTTAATAAAAGGCATTTGGTTGAATGAAAAGTATATTCCATCTATTTGCTATTATGTTTAATCTTTAATATAACTAATTTTGTCCATATACTCATCTAATCCAATTTTATTCTTATGTTTATAACACTTTTATAATCTAATAATACATGTACATTTCCCATTTAAATGGTAACTGCCAACTTACCTTTTACTACACCCTGTTTATATATACACACTAACATTGTTAGATAACTTGTCCAGGCCCAATCACTATTATGTATGCGTGATTTAAGATCGTTACATGGATTTCGAGCCCAACTAATGTATTATGTGGATTGTAGGCCCATTAAATGAAGTATGATAATGAGCATATGGACATCTGATTATAAATAACCTAACATTTCACAATTCTAGCTTTAAGGTTTGTTCATATCGTCTGTTTTCATTGTTTTCGTATACTTTTATTATTAATGTTGATTTGATATATACAATGGTTATCATAATATTATTAAGTTTACGAATACAATGATAGTGGCGATTGTATATTAACAATCTTTGTTTTCGATTGATTATTAAGTTTACGAATAATATGTTAACGTGGATTTTTGTTTTATAGAATCTCGATTCCATGATGAAACTTTTGTTTTGTTTTTATAGGTTGTGATGGATGTTAGATTTTCACACATGTTAGCCAATGGTGCAGTGCTTCATGAAGTTAATTATTGTCAATTATGCGATGTTCAATGTCTTGACACTAATCAATATGTCGAACATCTCAACGGAAAAAAGCATCACGCAAAAGTAATATATGTAAATATATATATATACGTATAATTAAGTAACTTATTTCTTAATTTATTTTTGTATAGGTTGCACATGTTCTTGGTCAAGATGTCTTCTACTGTGGTCTTTGCAATGTTCAATGCACAAGCCAAGCTAACTTGAATGCACATGTTGACGGGAAAAAGCACAAGAAGGTGTTGAAGGCGCATGGGTTTCTTAATTTTATGTGATAATTAATACTTTTTGTTCGTAATGTCGTATCTTTTATATTTCGGATTTAGTAGATTCCTACTATATTTTTCGTCTTTAATATTATCGTTTTGTCGTCTTTATTATGTTTGCTATTTTGTCTAAGTCATTTAGCCGTTTGTTACCTTTTGTATCGTATATCGGTCGTTTTATAATTTGTAATGAGATTTCAAAATTTATAACAAAATATTAAATTATATTACCTTAACAATCATAAAAATATAATAACAAGATAAAAAAAATATATGGTATTTGCAGAACAAAATAAGATGGTCATAACATTAAAGGTTAATGTGCATGACTTGAGAGATATTTTTCAATGGAAGATTATATACTTTTAGAATAAAACCATTAATTCCAAATTTGTATACATGTTATATTAATAGATTGTTCATAAATTACGTAAGCTATTATTGGCACATTTATTGTGACCATTTAAAACATACATAATTTCCATAAACATGATCACAAAAATAAAAAATCTAATTTTATTGAACATTTATAAAACAATTCGTTTTTTTCAAAAGGTTTTAAACAAAAAATTATTCTCTTCACAATTGAAAGTAATGACAATTTAATGGAACCGGCCATAATTTCGTATTTACGTAATTACATAACATAATGTTGACTTTTTCCTAAAAATTGATTGTTAATTGAATTATAAAAATAGAAATGTAATAAATGTACAACAATAAACTTAAAATTAATAAAGTTTTATTAATAATTATATCTATACCTTTGCAATGTAGATGTCCTTATTTTAGCAATTATTGTAAGAATCCTTTCTCTCAAATTCAAGATTTCAATCCTACAACAAATCTTTAAAACCCTAAACCTCAGTATGTCTTTAAAACCCACGTTATATCACATTTGTAATTCATCAACCATTTATACTATATCGACTAACAGAATTCAATTTGTTCAAGGTAATGTTCGATCCCTATTCTTATATCATTCTTTAATATTGTTATGTTTGATTTGATTTTCATTATTAATCGTAATTTTTTTCCTTAATTCACGGTTAATTACCATACAAATTTCGTGTTAACATCCTTTTTTTATAAATAAATATGTTTTTGATTTGAATGTCGTTAATAATTTTGGTTTATTTATTGGTATGCGCCTACTGAAAACATGAACTATCGTCTTCACCTGTAAAAGCTATTTGCACTTTTGCTTTGTTATGTTGCGATGATTATTGGTTGGTATATATTAATTTTCGGCTTTATGGTGAAAATACGATTTTGTCTAAAATGTTTGACAATTTCAAACCCATAATGATAAATTATTAATCGATATGGTTTATAACATCATAAATGATTTCCTATATATAATCAGGTTCTGAAGATGCTTCCATCCTTTTATATAGAACTTGGAATTCCTGACAAGCAGTTTATGGTATTACAAATCTTATGTTATTCGTTGTTTAAACTTTATATTCTTAAAAGTACATGTTATTGTTTGATATATTTTACATATATGCAGGTTTTACCATATCGGTTTATCAGGCGGTATATCCAAACTATTTCAGAAAATTGTCAGTTTGATATAAAAGTTAATGCTGATCGGTATTACAAAGTACGTGTAACTACACACAATAATGAACCAGTATTCTCCGAAGGTTGGATGAAGATGGTTGAGGACCTACAATTGAATCAAGGAGATTTGTTGGTTTTTAGCCCATATGATACACATACTTATCAGCTTGATGTTTTCCCTCTTGGTACTGAATGGAATTATGCTGATGATTTCCAAAAGAACAACATGAATATAATTGCTTCACCTTTAGATAACGAGAAACGATATGCTGAGTTATTTGCACATAGCGTTTACCAAGATACACCTTACTTCTTGGTATTGTTTTTTCCAATTAGTTAAAGGATATAATTATTTTAGTCATATACAGTTACTCACTATCTTTGCAGGTCATTCCTGATTCTATAGGAAAAAACATGAATTATGACAAACTGGAAAACAAGGATGTATCAGTGTTTCTGAATGATGTGATTGAGAAGAAAGTGATTGTCGAAAAAATTGAAAACCACTTTGTCTTTATTAACGGTTGGTCAGATTTATTCAAAAGCTTGCCTTTGGTTCCATACCTGATGGTTTTTCATCAAGTTGATAAACTAAAGTTTAAGCTAAAGATTTTTGGGTTTGAAGGTTATCAAACTATAATTACAAAAGAAGAACTTTGCCATGTCAAGGACAGTGATACAGGATATGAACTCTTCCAAAAGATGATTGCTAAATTAAATGATAAACAATATCATGACTTCACTATTATTGCTAGGGATCGCATTGTGAGTATTTTATTTTCCTCTTTATATTAACATTCTTACTAATTTATTCAAAAAGTTTACTTACTCATATGTTAGTTTATATTTCATTATATATGATTATATGTTTATTATTTCATTAGCGTCTGCCAAAAGGAAGTTGTTAAGATGGCGGAACTTGAACAAAGCAGTCTGCTTATAACTGTAAGGAATCTTGACGGTATTGAACTTCAGATGTCGCTTCGTATGGAGAAGTCAAAAGAGGATTTTAGGTTTGCTATTGAAAATTGGGGTGAATGGTTGAAGGAAAATGGGATAGAAAATGGTAGTTTTGCCACATTTAGGTACATCAAGACTGAAGGTGTGCTTACTCTAACTTCAGTTTACAAATTGGAAAAACGAGAAATTAAGAAGCACAAGGCCAAAAGAGAAATTTGATAATGTTTGATTTTTACGTCATATTGTCTTTATCCCTCTTTTTTTGTAATCTTTCTTTGTAATACTGCCTAATATGTGAACTTACCAATGCAAGTATGACATTTTGATTGTTTTTTTTTTCATGGTAGTTGATTGTTTGTTTTGGAATTGCATGTTAATATTATGTTGCATATATTGATTGATTTTACTGACACTCAACTTGAATGATACAACTTTTAGTTTAATATTATTTTTAGTTTACTTTGGTTTGCACCGTGGGTCCCCACGGGGCTCTAACCTAGTTATATAATATAGTGTGTAAATTAAACCGTTTTTAATAAAAATATTGATACACTGTTGATTAATGACAACAATACATCTAAACCACTCACAAGAGTTCGTCTAACATTAGTGATCATAATGTGTCCACGAAAAACTGTAGGCATACTATCCCTATCATTATTATGATGATGATATGGCTGATTTGGTGTGACAAAAATAAAAGGATCGTTGAAAAATGCTTGGTCCCAGTTGCAGAGTTATTTGAAAAGATTAAGGAATGCATCAATCTTTGTTTGGAAATTAGAGCGGGTTGGAAGACCTTGACTTTACATAGGTGGTATTGATATATATGATGTAAACATGTTTTAACTTCGTGGTGAGGTATTGGTGGACGTTTTGGCTGGCCTAACTTCTAACGTCTTGTTAGAAGGTGAAGGTTCGGCTTTTTCATATATACGATATGCTTGCTGGTTGATTTGTTCAAAAAAGAAATAAATTAGCGATCATAATAGCGCATCTCAACAATTATAATAGTATGTCTAAAACACTTTTTATTTAAGGCTAATTTGAGATAACCACTCTTCTAAACAAATTACCAGATGAAGAAGATGACTTTTGTCAAATTTTTCTCTTTTCTTTTCATTGCCGAAATCGATTACATGTATAGAGAACAAGAACGAAACGTAATTGGTTCCTGATTTAATGCAACTAATAAAACATGGGATAATGTATAACGACTCAATTATTTTCGTGAACACATACATACCATATGTTACTTGCAACTAATCAATTAGGGCGCAGGGCGTCTTCGATAAATGTCAAAACGTTTAAAATATAAAAAATAAAATATTTATGGAATTTAAAACTTCAAATCAAACATATCCATTTAACACTCAACAATGACACAACACAAAAAATACCATACTCAAATTAAAGAGAATAAAATATTCATTTTTATGGTGTAATTCTGTTTAAAAAAATATTAACGTATGAAAAAAAATATGATCGTTTAAAATTCGTAGGATAATTGGTTAAAAAGTCAACAATATGTTTTTGTAAATTTACTACGTGTTTTAAAAGTTGTATTACTTAAACTTTTAAAATGATATAAAATTACAATTTTGTCCTACTTATATGTATTACAATATAGTGTGTGAAATAAACATTTTTTTAATAAAATATTGATACTGTGTTGATTATTGAGTATTGACAATGATACATGTAAACAATCACAAGAATTTGTCTAACATTATAATATTGTGCCTAGTTATCCACACATGGAACAACTAGTGATCATATCGCACATCTCTAACAATTATAATGGTATGTCTAAAATACCTTTTATTTACGGCTAATTTGAGATAACCACTCTCCTAAACAAATTATCAGATGAAGAAGACTTTTGCCAAAATTTTTCTCATGTCTTTTAATCAATTACATGTATAGAGAACAAAGATGAAAAGTAAATAGTTCCTGATTTAATCCAACTAATAAACATGGGATAATGTATAATGACTCAACTACTTTCCCAAACACATACATACCATATGTTGCTTGAAAAAAGATTCATTGACGGATATTTGGGTGCAGGGCCGTCTTCGAGAATTGTCAGAACATTTTCGGCCTGAGACAGTAAAAATAACTCAGACCTATATATTTTTATCACACTCACAAAGTCCACAATATCAATTAAGTTTAAACCAATTAAACTTCATTTGCCTTATCTTTATTGGGTCTATTATTTTTTAACAAATTGGGTCTTTCTCAACGTATTAGAAATAATAGCCACAAGTTCAAATAGATGATTTTTTCTTAAAAAGATAAATACATATAATATTTAATTGTTTTTAAATAAAAAAGTTCAAGCTCTCGGGGATGTCGGGCCTATGGCCGTCGCTCTCCTTGCGCACCCTCATCACCGGGCCTGTTCGGGCGGGTACCCGTTTGATGAGATCTGGTCGGTTATGAGTCTGAGTAGTCCTAATCGTATATGATCTCTCACCCAACATTATAACATTTTTTATAAATCATTTTTATTTTAAAATTACTTATATATTACTAAAAACAAAACGACACATTGAACACAAGCTACCACAATAATGGACGGCGGATATTATTATTTTATAATATATATATATATTTTAATAATATTAATAAAGCCACAAAGAGATTACAAGTGGACGGCTGGTAAGCGGGCAACAAGCTGCGCCGCCACCCTCTTTTGGATAGCAAAACATACTCTACTAAAAATAAAACTTTGGTCCCTGACTGTCCAGCAATTACTATGTGTCACCTTTTGTACCGATCTAGAAATCGGATGGCTTCGGGGGCAAGGCCCCCAAAGGTATCAAAAGCGAAGGGTACGAAGACATGCTGGTTTTCCAGGCAAGCGTTTTCATGTTTAGCGACTTTCTTTGATTCAGCTTTCAAGACTGCTTGCCCCGCTACGAACCCTACATCCCGAAGCCCCACCAGAGGGGACACCCTAGTGAGGTCAACACACGCATGCTTACCTTAAGCCCATCCGAACACAAGGACATCCGCTGGTCGTAAGGTGAACCGCCCGTCTAGTGGGTCCGTCAGAAAATTAACGGGGGCTTCTTTCTTAGCTGAGATCCCAGCCTTCCACAAAACATCCCACAAAACATCCCTAACTAACTAAGTGGGAAAACTAATTTCTTGTCATGAAAAGAAGCTAGGTCTCTTTCTATTTCTTTCGTAGGGTCGCTATAGAGAGTTCTACTTTCTACTCGTATCCATGCAAGTTCAACATAATTTTTGTCATTTATTCCTTGGGTTCGAATCCAGTGAGACCCAAGATTGGTGGTGCCACATTTTAGAAAGAGTATTGATTTTTTATTTTTATTTTTAATATTATTATAGGAAGAATTTTGATTTTGTACCTTTATAAGGCTTTTTATATCAAACTTGATTTCATTATTATTTGATATTTTGATATAAAAAAGTTGAAACACATACGCCCATTATAACATTCTAACTCGCAAAAATTAGATTGAAACGTATAACATATAAAAGATTAACCAAGTCGAGCTAGGACATGCGCATTGCGAGCCGCTAACCGGGAAAAAATAGACATAATTAAAAACGTTGAACCACAGCCATGCGTTACAACGTGTTAACTTACAAAATTTAGATCAAAATGTAAACGGAAAAATTATAAAAGATAAAAGTGTAGGGACCAAAGTTTAAAGTAAAAAGTATTGGTATTAAAAATGAAAAATGTTTTACGATAAATCCGTTCCCTATCATAATAAAGGATTTCAAAGAATGTCACATGTCAGCACTAAATTTATTCTTTAAAGTTTAATTTATTTACGTTTGTCTTTACTATTAAATAATAATATTAATCATAAATTTTCTATTTCTTACTCTTATCAAATAATAATATTAAATCATAATTTTCTCACATCTGTCTTATTTATTAATATTTATTTTCTCAACTACTTTTTATTTTCTCTGTACATTAATAATCATTTAATTTTATAGATCCAACCTCGCGTGACAGTGTGACAATTAGCAATTCATCTTGTTAGTATAGCAACCAACCATATTAGACAAAATGAACTTGAACTTGCGCCAACATCATGAAATCCTAAGATTAAATTGGAGATGATTTTGTTAGATAGAAAAATAATATGATAGCATTTTGCTATTTTACTGATGCATCATTATGGACATCCATTGTCCCAGGTCCTTAGATTCCAATTGTTCTACAAGTAAATGTTCAAACTGTTAACACAGGTCCATTCACTTACTCTATCGATGAAAAAAATTCTAGTGGGTCCTAATAACAAAGCCTTTGGTGCCATATAAATTGCTATTTCAGATGAACTAAACACTATGTATGAGGGATGTAGAAGTGCTTATGAACTATGGACTCGTTGTGAGAGTACTTTGAAAGTAATGATGAATGGGAGGAAGATAGAATGGATTTGATTCAAAAGAAATGTGACACTTTTGGAAGCATCAAAGGAGAGAGTATGTCTAATTACATTGACAGATTCGTTAAAGTTACTAGCAAACTGAGTAAAACAGGTCTCATTCTAACACATTCTGATCAATTCAAGAAGATACTTGATTCTCTACCCTATGATTGGAGTTTGCAATATATGACGATCAAGAAAGAATATCTGAATGCTAGATCAACCATTAGTAATCTCATCAACACTATGAAAGCATTCGAGATGAACACACAAAAAAGAGAAATGAATCAGATAAGTTATGAATAGTCTATGTCGCTTATAATGATGCTCTTATGACTCCAATCAATGAACCACAAATTCAAAGTTCCTCACTTGTTGGAACATTTCACATGAGTGCTCTAATCAGTGGTTCTTTCACAAAAGTTTCTTCATCAAATCAACTTGCGGCAAAACCAAGTACAACCTTCAGTTCATGCACCTTAGTCCAGTAAGTGCCTAAAGAACATATGGCATTGTTTTGGATGTTTGTCAACAGTTATGAAGCTTTGCTAGCTAGAATAATTAGAAGAAATAACTTGACCAAAGAAGACATGATGCAAGTTGATCCTCATGATTTAGACGAAATGGATCTTAATTGGCAGATGGCAATGGTTTTGTTCAAGCTGCTAGATTTATGGATAAAACCGGTAGAAACAAGATCATTTCCAATACAGTTGGATTTGATAAATCGAAATAAAGATGCTACAATTGTAAGCAGCTCAGACACTTCAAAAGAGAATGTCCCATGTTCATTGATGCTAACAATAATTATCGTCCCACCAACATAATTGCATCACTGAGTAACCAAATAAATCTGAATCAAAGCAAGAGTAACTAGAAGAAAGCACTCATGGTTGCTGACTTTGAATGGATAAAAGAAATCAAGGAAGCCAAATCTAATATGGGAAATGCATTAATAAGAAAGATGGAAGCTAGAAAATCTAATAAACTTTACTTGGACGTGATTGAGTGGTTAAAGGAAAGCAGATATTCCAATTGCTATTAGATGCCATGTTGTGATCTATAAAATCTAATCATCGAGTTATGGAAGACAAAAAAATTTGTTTGAGGAAACAAAATCCTTACATATAAGCAAAGGTCAAGAGCATTGTGATCTTTATCGATGAAGCACTAATCAATGAAGCATTAATGCTTACTGACAATAAGAAAGACCCAGTTTTAGCAATGCTAAAGCTAAAACAACCTTCTATGAAGTTGGATACGAGGCGACTTTATCAAGACAGAAGTGCATAAGGAGTATCTTATCGTGCAATGGATATTTGTGTTTGAAGTATTTAGAGCTTGTTTTTCAAAGGGTTTGAGTTGTTTTTAAGGAATCCGTTTGGATTAGGGAGGGTGCAAGATAAACTTGTGTAAGGGTAACAAAGTAAACATCTCTGGATTAATTTTCAGCAAGATGATTTAGAATACTAGAAACACTGATGGAATGCGTTTTCTGTATCCAAGGTTTATTTATATGATACTAAATCACAAATACAAGATCACTCATAGTGATTAATCTGTAGAATTAAAGTTAGTATAAATGACAAACAAAGTCTTCACTGACTGTTTAAAACTAAACTATGGATGCAAGAAAACTTTATCATTATTTATTTAAAAACATGTACAAGAGAGAAATGGATAGAATCTAAAGCTACTTATCGTCTGATTAAGAAGGCTCAAGATAAATAGATGTTTAAACAAGAAGAGAAACCAGATCCCAAGGGAAAGAAAAAGATAGGTGAATCATGAATGAAAGTAGCCAATATAGACCTAACTCCTATTCCAGAAGTTAGTGATATCATTAAAAAATAGTGAAAGGTTAGCTAAGATGTTTCCGCAAGCACTTGAAGACAATCGTCCAATTATCTGAAAGAAAAACCACAACAAGTAATCGAATTGGATCTAGTAGTCACGATCATGAAATCTCTTATCCAAATCCAAAATTTGTACTTACACGTAAAAGGAAAGCCATCACTGCTAAACCATCTCCCTCAAAGAAACCAAAGAAAAGAAAAGTTAGAAGAAGATGATGAAATGGTAAAAATAGAAAAAATTCTAGCAGAGGAATCGAGGGATAATATTGTTGAAACCATTCTTGTTCTTAAAGATTATCTTGATAAATTTCTTGAGTCTATCAATCTAAGAGAAACAAGAGAAGAAACAACAGAAAACAATTAAAAAGCTTAAAAAGAGACTTAAAGAGAGGAATACTATGTTAGAGTCTAATCTTTAATCATCAAATATATCATAAGTTTATATTATGTTTTATTATTAAGTGTGACAAATGTATAGTCCAATAAAGTCCCACATAGTCATAAGTTAGGAAGTTATAAACGTTTATATTCCCACCGGTTTCATAGGACAGGTGTAGGCAGTTATGTGTCCAACGGTTGTGATGGTTATGGCTCACACTGTTTAGTTTGTAATATAGGACACAAGTGCATCAATAACATTTATCGATTTATGTCTCAATCTCTCAAAGTCGCTTTGTTCATCATAAGATTGTTTATTGTTATTGATCTCTGCCCATTCTCAACACAGTATCAGAGCGACAAGATCGTGGAACCTGTGGTAGAAACCAAGTGATTTGGTTAAAGAAGAATCCGTTTTATTCAGAAGTGAAGGAAGAAGAATTCAACGATGGTTACAAGGCCCGTGGGTGTAGAGATTCACCCTTATTCCAAAGCAATTCTCAAAGGCAGAAAGGCAAGGAGAAGTTGCATGATCATGTGGATCATCAGTGGAATTTTGGCATTAAAGGTAACCAGAATACGTCTTCCATTATGGATTCTAACAGAAAGTTATTGTCAAACAAAGAAAAAGACTACAAGGTAGACAACAGCAAAAGTTATGGAAAGAAGGAAATCGATTGGAAGTATCCAAAAGTCATGTGTTGTTCGTATTGTGGCCAACCATTCCAATACAGAAAAGATTGTCCAGAAAGAACAGGCAAGATAGAGTTTATGATTAAAGGCACTAATGAGAAAACATGGAACGAAATATGGTATGCAAGTGTGAACCGAAAGCAACATGCCACATGATACAAGAAACTGTTCACTGAAATTGAAGGATCATTCGATATAGAAGGAAGTACAGACGGTTTCAAAAAAGATCTCTACATAGGCAAGGGTTGTGTAGAGATATACAGTCAAGGGGAGATTCATACTATGATGAATGTTTAATACATTCCAACCTTAAGGAGAAATGTTTTAAGTGTGGAGAAACTAGTCTCACAAGGTTTTAAGATCAAGTATGAAGGATATGTGTGCTACATCTCAAAGAACTATGAGGAACCACCCTTCATACAACCGAATATACACTGTTGGAATTGCAATGATGTTCATCAACTATATACAATGTCCAATCATAGAAGAATATGAGAGGGAATAGAAGAGAAAACTTTAAGGAAAGGAGAAAATAGAAGATCACTTTATGATGGACAAGGAATATGAGAAGAAGGCATTAAAAGAACATCAAGAACAATTCAACATTAATCGAGACAG
Source organism: Ambrosia x helenae (assembly GCA_030844895.1). NCBI lineage: Eukaryota > Viridiplantae > Streptophyta > Magnoliopsida > Asterales > Asteraceae > Ambrosia > Ambrosia x helenae. The sequence goes on from JAUTDX010003019.1 coordinate 64,949, forward strand.
AAGTGCATCGGGTTCGAGTCAACAGAAAGGTTCGAGTATCTATCCAAAACTCTCAACCTTGGAAGATTGCACTACACTTATAGATATGATCCATATAGCAACACAAATTGATGTACATAGGATAAAGTTCAAGGCAATATTCAAGAGGACAATCTCATGGTTTCTAAAAGAATTTTTAGATCAATTCAACCATGCAAATACTACCAAAGGACCATATGGGAAGAAAGATAGATCTATTGGATTTGTACATGACAGTCGAGAGATTTGGAGGTTATGATGCAGTCAACAAATATGATCTTTGGGTGCAAGTTGCAATAAGAATGGGTTATGGATATGGGCTGCCAAGAGAAATGAAGAACGATGGAATAGTGGAGGACATGAGGGTCACATACACCTAATACTTGGAGATACTCAATTGGTATCATCTAAAGTTCAAAAGGGGGGGGGGGATAAAAGTAGAAAGCAATGAAGATAAGACTGAGATGAAAGTTGGTTACAAGGAATGGCAGAATTGTGATGTCCCTCCAAAGAAGCGATCTAAGACCTCAAGTAGTGAAGAATGATCAAGGATATCAAGTTATGATGATTCAAAGATTAGAGGAGGCATAATGAAGATTCTAATCTTTAATCATCAAATATATCATAAGTTTATATATTATATATAATTATATATATATATATATATTAATAGGTGGGTAAAATGAACAGTAATGTGGTACATGTTGTAATTTTGTGATGTGGTAGGGGTATTTGTGTCATTGCAAGGTGGCACATATTGTATTCGTGAAATAGCCAGGTTATATCCGTCATTTGAGTATATTGGGTTTAAATACCCTACCTACTCCACATCTCTTTCCTCAGACACCACTCTCGATACTCCCTTCTTTCTCTCTCTAGAAAGCACCGCCATATGGCAGTGGTGGTGCCATAGTTAGGGTCGTTGTTGATACTTTAACGACGTCTTTACGTCGTTTGCTCAGTTCCATGCTTTGTGCTTGAAGTTTTTGAGGTGATGACGTTGGTTTTGGTGGTGTTAAATCACCGCCGTATGGTGGTGGCGGCGCCGCCATATGGCGGTGGTGGTGCCACGGTTGGGGTCATTGTTGATACTTTAACGATGTCTTTACGTCGTTTGCTCAGTTCCATGGTTTGTACTTGAAGTTTTTGAGGTGATGACGTTGGTTTTGGTGGCATTTAATCACCGTCGTATGGTGGTGGCGACAGACTGACTTGAATAGTAAAGTGGCTCATGTTGTAATTTGTGGTGTGGCGGGGGTATTTATGCCCTTTGACTATACGACGTCGGTGTGACGGTGATAAATCACCGCTGTTTGGCAATGGTGCCACTAATGGAGTGTGTTGTGCAGTGCCATGTTTTGTGATTCACGTCCATCGTTACACCATAACCACCGACGTCGCTGTTGGTTATGTATTGGTTTTATCCGGCGATGATGGTTGCATGTTTGCTTCTTGGCATGGTAACTCTGGTTGCAGCCGTTGCGACACTGAGCCGTTGTTTGTTTTTTTTTTTCTTCGACGATGATGATACGCCATATCTGAGTCGATTGTTTTTATTTTTACGTTTGGTGATGGTGACGATGTTGCTATCTGCAAATCTTGGTTGCTTTTTAAATGTTTGCTTGCTTTTTAAGTGTATTTTTGAATCTTGGTGAAAGAGATCTGGGTTTTTAAAGGTTTAATGTTTGTGTAGGTTTCATGATTAGGATTTGTTTTGTGAGGTTAATGTGATTTTTGGCTAAATTTGGTGGTGGGTTTGGTAAGAATAAGACGACAACAAGATTTTTCTTAGATGGAGTTATGTGTACCCACCTAAATGGAAGAGATCGTTACAACGCACGCATCGTGCGCGATCAATACCACTAGTTATGTTTTATTAATAAGGGTGACAAATGTATAGTCCAATAAAGTCACACATGGTCATAAGTTAGGAAGTTATAAACGGTTATATTCCCACCGGTTTGAAGGGACAGGTGTAGGTAGTTATGTGTCCAACGGTTGTGATGGTTATGACTCACACTGTTTAGTTTGTATATATAGGACACAAATGCATCACTAACATTTAACGATTTCTGTCTCAATCTCTCAAATTCTCTCAAAGTCACTTTGTTTGTCATAAGATTGTTTATTGTTGTTGATCTCTGCCCATTCTCAACATATTACTACTACTACTAGAAAAATGTATGAATCCGTGTACAAAACTATTATCAAGGTTCAAGATAAAACATGTGTTGAAAGAAAAATGAGGTTCTTGAGTTGTTTCAGGATTCACAAGAAACTGATGCCATACTACAAATAGAAGAAGAGTCATACAACAATGGAAGAAGAGTATGAAAAGGAGAATGTTGATGATAAAGAAGAAGAAGATGAAGAAGCGGATGATGATAATGACGATGAAAATAAAGATGATCATCACAACTTTCTCAATTCGCAGTCTCAAATTTTCTATTGGTTTAACTTTTAACAAAAATGAACAAATTAATAGTTAGTGTACTTGAAAAAGCTTTCTTTACATCTTCTACTCTGGCTCTAACATGTGTGATTTAATGTCTTTTATAAATCATATGCAAAAAATATATGTTATCATATTTTCACATGTTAGGATCTTAAATTTTCTTTTATGAAAAGGTCACAATTTTAGAATTAGTGTTAGGGCCCTCGCCATAGAGATCATCTTGATGAAGGATCCAACCTATTTTAATTCAAAAAGGTAGTTGTGACCATGATATTGACCCTGAGGGAAAAAAAATAGACTTGTCTTTCTACCCATGATCTGGCAAGTAATTTATAATGTTCTCCTGGTCCTATTTGCTTCCAGTTTTTCCAATTTTCTTTGTAGATTGATCCATCTGTTCTTGATCATTTCTACTTTGTGCATCAAGAGTTAGTATAGGCTACATTAATATATAAATGCATGACCAAATTCCTAAAACTCAAGTTAATTTGAGATTCATGCATACTATTCTTATATACAACAATTCAGATTGTGAACAGTAACAATTCATGCTTGGGCCACGTGTTCACGTTTTATTGGGCCAACGTCCCTTCCTTTTATTTTACTTCTTTTTATTCGTGGTTTTTGCCAAAAAACTGATCACATCCAACTCTCATCTATCTCTGCTTCTCTCACATTCATATCATCCCCACCACCACCGCCACCACCGGTTACGACCGTTCAACCACCGCCCTATGACCACCGTCACAAACCACCATCATCAACAAGCAGAGAGAGAGAGAAGCGGGTGAAAAAAGTAACCTGCAAGTACCGATGACAACCACCATCCACCGAACACTAGCCCCACCTTCACCACCACTCCCCATCGCTGGGACCAACCTATTACTTCACTGATGACCATCTCCGCCGCTAAACAGCACTACCGTTGTCCACCCTTCCTACACAGTCAACCATCTGCCACCATCACCGTTCACTACCAAGTACAATCCTCTTTTGGGTGCCTTTTACCGGTTTAATCCGGTTGCCAGTACCTAAAACACTTTTCCCCCAAAAGTCAAAACTCCATTTCTCCATCATCTCTCCCTCATTCACCAAATTTTCTATCTTCTCTCTCTCTCAAACATGGCTCTTCCTCTTTCTACATACTCTATTTTGTTAGTGTGAAAAAAAAGATGTAAAGAGGGAATGTGAGAGATAAGATGTGGTTGAGTCCTGTACAGAGATAGAAGTTGAATGATTTAGTGGTTTCTGGTTTGGTTTGATGGTTTTAAAAACTGGTTTGGGTTAATGGTTTTAAGATATCTTTTTAGTAGATTAAAAAATGATTAAACTTAACAACTAAATGTTATTATTCTTTTAAATTTAAAATAAATGGAAAGGGAGTCAGAGGAGGCGTATGTTAGTCACGTGGGAGGAAG
>JAUTDX010003020.1:0-60334 GCA_030844895.1 Ambrosia x helenae
GAGCATTGTTATTATACTACTTTATGAAACAAGGATTTCTTAGTTTCATCCACCTTCACTTGTAATCCTAACCTAAAACTCTATTTAGTATATTCTTCACTCACCAACATACTCTCTTCTCAAAATCTTAGCTTTTCATGATATGGGCAGCAGCATAAGCTATGTCAAACCTTCCACAGGTTGGTTACTTGGTATATCCTTCACTGAACCTATATATATGCCACAATATATGATGCATGTCTTTTTATTTGCAGAGAGATCAGAGGGAGGGGAACATAGCAGCAATAGCTTTCGTCCCCACAGACTGGACCAGTTTCGCTAAAGTCTTGAAAGCGGCAACTGAGAAATTCTGTAGTAAGAACTTAGCTGGGCAGGGAGGGTGTGGTTGTGATGTATATAAAGGGTGGCTGGATTATCGAACCAAAGATTCTGCAAAGCCAGGTTATGGATTACCAGTTGCCATTTAAAGGATCAAGAAACAAGGATACAGGGATTAGATGAATGGAAGGTAATCCATAGATTCGATTTAATTGATCAGATATAATATGATTACACCCCTCACCATCCATTTTTGTAGAATGAGCTAAGGATTCTGAGTGGTTTTCGTCACCAAATGTGGTTAAACTGTTGGGATACTGTGCTGAAGGTGTACACAGGAATGCTAGTGTTTGAGTTCATGTGTATGGGAAGTTTGGAGGAAATCTTTTCAAGGGTAACTAAGTAGTAAGTACCCAGACCTAGCTGTTTAGCCCGAATTCAAGATCTGATTGCTGTTTTGCAGAATGTATTAGAGAAGTAGACTGGAGAAAAAGAATGGTGATAGCTAAAGGGTTAGCAAGGGGTTTGGAGTATCTTCACACCATGACACGGACAGACGGTAATCCATCGGGACATCAAGTCGGCCAAAATTCTGCTTGACCATGTCAGTTCAGCTCACTTGATGGAGTATACTTTCTCCAAGATACTCACAATGTAAATTTTATATTGATGTTTCAGTTTCATTCCCCCTTTTTTTTCACGTAACATACAGGACTTCACTCCAAAGATTGCAGATTTTGGACTATCTAGATTCGGCCCCCAGGGTGGCAAAACCCATCTGTCAACCAGGGTTCTCGGGAGTGAAGGTTACTTTGCTCCCGAGTACATTGGAACAGGTTTGAAAAGTTGTTATAAAAAAGTACGTATTGATTACACCCGTAAAATCTAACTGCTCTATTGTTTTTCAATAACACGTACAGGTCATCTAACAACAAAACGGATGTATATAGCTTAGGAGTAGTATTGTTGGAGATTCTTTCAGGTTTAAAAGCAGTTAAGAGGTATCCAAATGGTAGGCGAATAGAAACTCTCGCATTGGGCTACACCATATTTGAGCGATATGAAACAACTCATCGTGTAATTGACAAAAGGATTATAAAGAAGGTGGACATGGAAGAAGCTTACAAGTTTGCTACCATAATTTCAGAATTGCCTCACCCAAGATCCAAGAAAAACGACCAACAATCACCCAAGTGCTGCAAAGCCTCCAAGACTTGGCATAACAGAAATGTACCTTGCTTCCCATCATAAAGTATATACATACATATGGACAAGTAACTTATTATATATTTGATTTAATTCTCTCAGATGTTGTCATTTTCTTTGAAGGAAATATCATAGATTCAATTACTAAAAAATCAAGTGTACACAGAAAGCAACATCAAGTAAGTTGTAAGACATATAAATATGAAAATGTACATACCAGCAATTGAAATTGAAAATCAAAAGCCTTTAGCCGCAGCAGCACTAGTCTGTTCTGATTCATCAGCAGAAGCAGAAGCCATTTGATGACAACAGTAGGCGGCAATATGTCTAAACCTGGGAACACTCCTCAAGTCAACCTTGGTGCCATCTTTTCAAGTGATGATTTGTTGGTATAAAGAACAGGAAATGCAGCCGAAAGCTTAATGATTTTATTGAATACTGAATTGAAAGTGAGTACAACTGTACAAAATACAATCATTTGCGCAGCTCTTAAGGGCCGGGGAGGGGCGGCCACCCCCCCCCCCCCCCCCCCCGAATTTTCGCTCGTAAAGAAAATTTTTGGTATATATGGACATGGTTTCGACCCCCCGAAACTAGTGATTTCCGAACCCCTGAAGTTTTGGGTCAAGCTTTGCCACTGAATACAATGACATGAGGTAACTGAATATGACTAACAAACTGCAACTAAATCAGCTAACTTATTAACCCACCTGACTCGGTATCTCGGGAATACTTATTCAAACACACTAGGCGTTACCATGCATACGTAGACTTCATGCAATCAACTTACTTTCACTTATCACCCTTGTAGAAGTTTAAGTTATAATTCAACACCCTCCCTTAACTCAAACTTCCGAATCCCTAACAAACTTCTAAAATGCTCAAATTTCTCTCGGTTGAGAGCCTTTTGTCAATACATCTGCAACTTGATTTTCAGTGGAGCAGAACCTTAATTCTACCAGCCCTTTAGTGACCATATCTCTAATAAAGTGACACTATAACTCAATCTGCTTGGTCCTACCATGTAAAATAGGATTCTTTGACAGACAAATAGCCAAATTGTTATCACAATAAATGACTGTTGCATACTGTCATGCTAACCCAAGATCCTCTTCCAAAACTCTTCTAAGCCAAACTCCATGGCAAGTGACTGATATGTATTCAGCTTCTGAACTAGATAAAGCCACTACATGTTGCTTCTTTGAACTCCAGGGTATCATTCCACTGCCAATTGTGAATGCATGAGCTGAAATACTCTTTTTGTCATCTAATGAATTGCTCCGATCACTGTTAGTAAAACTAGTCAATCCCACATCTATCCTTTCTTACTTTTTGCATACCATATACCAAAATCTACAATTCCCAACACATACTTCAGAATTCTTTTTGAGGCTCCTAGATGATTCTTTGTAGGTGCATAAACCTTGAAACAATGCCCGCAGCAAAAACCAAATCTGGTCTAGACTATGGAATGAGTTAGATTTATGAGACCACCAGCCAGGCTTCTGTAGTATGTTCCTTTAGCATAATCTGACCCATCTAACTCTTCTTGATGTTTTTCATTTGTGTTCATTGGAGTGGGAACACTTTCACTGTTTTGAAGACCAAACTTGTTGATCAAATTGGTAGCATACCTTTCTTGTCCCACAAAACACCATGAGTTGTTTGCTTTATCTCCAAACCAAGAAAATAAGTCATCAAACCCAAATCTATCATTTCAAAGTGCTTCTTCATGCTTCTTTTAAACTCACCAGCCATCTCACCTTTCTGCGAACGGAAAAGAAGACGACATGATTAAGAAAATAGCTTATATACATATATGTAGGTTCAAGTTGAATATTTGTCAACTTATATTGATTAATCGTACAACTGACAAGTAATTAAATCATTAGCCCAAGGAGTTAGGAGATGATAAATTAAAATCATTTCAACACCTTGCCTTTTGGCATTTGATTATGTATATGAAATATAAATTAAGTTGACGAGGTAGGGCCCAGTTTGACTTAACTAGCCCCACACCTACAACACCTGATATGGCCCAATGGACAAGGCCCATTGGGCTAAATCAGCCAGTCATATTCGCTAACAAACAATTACGAGAAAGAAGAGAACGGATGGAGTATAACAGCCATCTCGAAGTTTATGAATATAAGATATATACATTATCTCCAAGAAAACGGAACAACCAAGAAGTCGTAGGCGGTTACGCGCCATGAAAAAAGGAGGAAACCTCAGCTATAAATTAGGGACACAGGTAAACATGTTGATTCATTCAATACTCCACATTACCACCTTTACCAGTGCTTAAAAGCCATACTTATTCTCACGCCGGAGGGTGGTCGCAGGAAAACCCCCAATCCTGTGACGAGTCCTAACGGTGTTCTGTTTTGCAGTTTAGGTAGGTTCTATTCAATCGGATCAGAAGGAGTTTCTCGTCCTATCTAGAAGATGAGTTCACTCAGGTACTTGTTTCTTCATTGGTGCCATCCGTGGGACGGAAACTGGACAGAGAATCATCTTTCTCATCTGACAGAATGGCATCATATCAAGATTCTCAATTCGCAGCACCACCCAATGATCCCCAGAACCTCAGCAGGGTGAACGAAGATGAGGATCATCTCTCTGAAGAATCGGTTGATGAAGAAATAGAGATGGAACCTCCTGGTTTCCCGCCCAGAAGGCAACGAGATGGAGACATGGCAACCCAAGGGAGATCGTCAGGCATGCCCGCTACAAGGTTAAATCCCACAGCACCGCCTTTCCCGGCGTCCGCCCTTGTGGTAACATACACTAGACCTATTGTCCACACCACATCAGTCGGAAGGTCACTTCCTCCGACAGCCTCTATGCCATGGGCAACAGCGGCGGCCAGCCTCCCATTATTTTCAGCAGCCATGACAGCGTCCATGATGTCCTCTCCCATGGCGACACCGGTAAACCCCGCGTTTGCTCCTTACACTCATGTAACGCCAGGGAATCAGCCATACATGCCGTATTATCCAATGCACCCCTATGGATATATGTATCAACCAACCGGCGCCAGCCCGTACTCCTACCCGTACCCGTATATGTATCCGCCTATGGCACCGCCGATGACGGGGTGGGGAGGGCCAACCAACCTCACGACACAGGCCCCAGGAACACGCCTGGAAGAAGTCAGAACCAGGCTGACGTACGACGACACCTCGGCAAGCTCCTCAGCACCACTTACTGGTGTCGTCCAAGTAAGCCAGCCGGTGAATAGGCAACCTCTCCCCCGGACTGTTCAATTGGAACGGTGCGGAGAAGGGAATAATCAAGGCGACCCTAGAGACGAAGATGATGATGAGCTCACCAAGCCGTACAGACCCCCAGCTATGGTTACTTACTCGAAGCTGGCACCAAGAATTTCCAACGCGCCGCTTCCACAAAACTTGAAGCTATCTTCCACTGTCGGGAAGTATGACGGAACGGGAGACCCGGACGATCATCTGAGCATTTTTTAGTCTGCGGGACGTTCAAAGGATTGGCCCATGCCCGCGTTTTGCCACATGACTTGTCAGTTCGGCTTGCAACAAATAATGTAACATCGGATTATGATGTTGACATGTTTTTAGATTTTCAAAAAAACTTGTTATTTGATCGAAACTGAAATGGATGAAAGATGGCTCTGATACCAGTTTGTTGGATATCAAAACTTATTTGCAGCAGAAAGATTATAAACAAATGATCAAACAACAATGAATATTGAATACTTTCAATTGAAACAGGAAATTTGGATTGAACTTTTGGAAGTTTACAATCTTGGTAAAGAACAAATGAAACATACAAGTCCTATATATACAAAATAAAACGACATGTCTTAATTGTTGACAGTTATCATCGAACAGTTGTGTTGGTTAATCATTGGATAACTGCCAACCTTTCGACATTTGGCGCCAAAATAACTTCCATAAATGTCAGGGACACAAATGTAATTTCCTTCTTTATTCAGTCTTGATGTGTTTCTCGTGTCACTGCATATGTTGCTGCTGTTTCATTTGATCCGATGCATTTCCTTGTTCCATCTTGATTCCTTCTAACTTACTAACTGATATCCGCATTCTACTTAAACTATACATATTTAACTTAGTACATCACATAATATGTTCTCATAATAATTACATACACACATTAAACTATATAACTGTATCGTTCATAACCTAAGATACATTTATACATATTTATAACTGATGTTCGTGATTGATAAAAGGCCTCCTTACCAAAAGGTATTTCTACTGTTGGATGCTTACACCATAATACAAACATGTACCCTAATAATTTGCCCTTACTTCCACAATGTCTACAGGAATTTCAATTTTTTTCTACATCATTTAGATCATATTCCTCGATATTACTTTTGCACAAATATTACGTTTTATACACTTTGGTTGCCATGTATTTCTTGCATATTAGAAGCATTTCTTTGTGGATACCTGAACCAGAATTTAAAAAGGTGTTACTCATGTTAATTGCAGATGAAGATAGACTTTGACTATTACTCTCAAAGCAAATTGATCTTTATATTATGTGACAGACCTAAATTACCTGCATTTACAAGTAATTTGTGAAATGATGTTACTTTCTTTAACCCATGGCCATTATTAAGGTAAATGTATTTATGTATGTATATATTTAAGATTTTCATTAAAAAAATGTGTATTGATCATAGTCAATGCAAGTGCTTTAAATCTACTAAAATTGTTTTCGGCCTTTGGCACAAGCAGTGGATCATTGGTCATGGTGACCAACCAAGAGTAGAGGGTAAAATTGTAGCCTTCTCATAAGGACCCGGCCCATATATGAACCCAAATGTCACTAATAGTCTTCCAAATGTCTCACATTTAGAGCTTCATAGTTGTAGACTTGGAGGCGTTAAGAGTACAAATATATTCTATCGCAACGCAAGCATCTTATGGTTTTGTAATTATAAGGGTACCGCAGTGTAGCGCGGGGTAGATTTCTAGTTAACATTTCAAATCTAACACTTATATTACAACCTGGTAAGAAGTGGCCTATCTACAAATTATTTTGGTATATATTACCAAAGAAAGAAGAAAAATAAAGTAGGGGTGGAGTAGCAGCAGAGTGTTTGTGTGTGTGCATCAAAATACTCAAAAAATAAAAGCAAAAAAGAAAAGGAGCATATAATAAATAGCTTAAGTTGTCATCACCACAAAAGCAAAAACTGTCCCTGCTAGCAAAATTTCATGTCACCTTCCAACCAATTACTTAGTTGAAGAAAGTGAAATTCACTAGGTAGAATATTATCACTGTAACCTATATATAAAGACAACCTAAACCACAAAGTAAAAGCCATTCAAACCAAGGCTGAACCTAGTAAGATATCCCTTAATTTCAATTTCTTTGCAGTTAAGCATCTATCTATTATCCATCAATAGTTAAGCTAGAGGTAGGTAGGTAGCTAGTTGTAGTTAATCAACAAGTATAATGAGCAGCAGGTATTGTAGAGCACTTATATTATTGGTATGCCTTTTCTTCTTCTGTTGCTTATTCAATATGCTTGGTGATGATCACAAAACAACTGCCTCTAATTTCTATGAACAAGATTCAAAGAAGTTGGTGCCAAGTTTAGGCATGAACAAAAGAAGAGTTCCCAATGGACCTGACCCTATCCATAACAGGTAAGTAGTTATTCTAATCACCAATTATATATACATGTTCTCTACCTATGCAATTATATATATATATATATATAGGGTAGGGATCATACGAGAACCAAATTTAGGGAGAGAACCAAAGAACCAATGTGAACAGAGGGCATTATCGTAAATATGATAAAGAATTAAAATAAATAAAAATAACTTGAAACACATAAACATTCATTCATTCAGGTTCGTTTTTCCAGAACCAAACACCACCGAACAGTTACATACGACGTCATCGTCTTCGTCCGCTCAATCGATAACCGCCCGATCTCCTCCTAGCAGATCAATATCCTCGCCGTCGAGGAGTAACAATCAGGCGGTGAAGAAGACGTGTATGTGTTCAGCTACCTCGCATCCAGGTACGTTTAGATATCGCCTACATAAAAACTGTAATAACAACTCCAGCAACAACCACAACATCAAACAGTACAGTGGCGTATCCTTTGAGCAGGCAAAACGCTAGACGGTCATACATGATGAACTCTTTGGTAGGTATTGGAACAGTTGAAGGTGGTGATTTGGTTAAATGATCTCTTGCTGCGTTGATTAGACCGTCGTCTCATCAACAACGACGGAGGACTTCGTTTCAGCCGAGGCCTAGTCGGTTATCTGTCATGTCAAAAGCTGAAGCATATAGAGCTTGATTACGAGATCTATTTATGTTGTCTGTGTGTATATAAATAAGTGATGATACATAAGTACGTATCTTCAGTTGCTTACTAGTACCATTAATGGCTATTTGGTTATATATTATTAATATAATCAAGAGTACATAACTAAAAAGTTCAAGTCTACACACTTCTTCTCGTGAAGGTAAGACTTTTTGTTTTGTAATTTTATTTGATATTTTCTAGTAGGTTCTATTATTATTATTTAATTTAATTTGAAAAAAATGATTTAATTTTATTTAATGTGCAGTTATTGACATCTTGTTAACATTAAAGTCGTTTATATTGATGAACATGTGTATAATTTATATGGCAATGATAAGATTAATGTTAATGCACATGTGCATTAACGTTGAAATCTTGTTAACATCATTAAAGTCTTTCGCTCAAACGCACATGTGCATATGTTATATGGTAATGAAAAAAGTAAAGTTAATGCACATGTGCATTAATATTAAAGTCGTTTATATAATGCACATGTGTATTTGTTATGTGGTAATGGAAAAAGTAACGTTAATGCACATGTGCATTAAGATTGAAATTTTGGTTTTCTTATGTGTTTATTTTTTGTAGTTAAAGAATGAGCAAAAAGATCGAAGAAGGTAACTTTTGTCTTATAATCAAGGGAGAAAGGGTCAAAAAAGCTGCCAGATGCGATTGAGGATGATGATATAATCGTTGATCATGAAATTAAAAAAAGGTCGTTATTATTTATTTAAGCCATTTAGATATATATGCACATGTGCATATATGTATAGTGTTCAAGTTAACTAATAAATATTAATTATTAGTTATTTTAACTCATGAACAATGTGATAAATTTAAGAAGTATACGTTGTTCAGGTTGACAGATGAAAAAACAAGGGAGAAGTTAGATAAGGCATCAATGAGGTGTGAAGAATGTTGTGAGAAGATAAGTAAAAGGGTTAGGTGTTTCATTCCGTTGCCTGATGGATATAAAGTGCCGGTTCGTTGGCCGAAGAGTAGGGACATGGTGAGATTGTTAGTTTAGTAAGGTTTGTTAATGCATAAATTATCCTATATGCAGATATAGATTTAAGAAGAAAGGTTCAAACGGTGTCAAATAAGCGGAAACATATTGTGACGGTGAATAATGATGGGATGTTGTTTTGCATAATATTTAATATATATATATAGGTGAGTATGCACATGTGCATAATTATGGATGAACATGATATAATGTGTTTTTAACAAATGTGTGTGCAGATGTAATTACAAGAAAGAAAAAAAACATCATAGAGTGTTAAAACGGTGGTAATGAAGTCAACTCAAAAGAAGGTTATGAAAAAAACAATTGGCGTTCAAAACGAATACGCGTTACACCATATCAACTATGGTTAGGGATGAGGAAATTGTCAAACAAACAAAGGAGTTTGGTATAACATTTTGTGTAATGTATGTTTGGTTCGACATCTTGTTATATTGGTGAACGTGAGGGTGTGAGATAATTAGAAGTTTGTATGTAGGTAGTTAACATAGTTGGTTTGTAATATGGATATTTTTTTGTTATCGTTTGTTTTATTGAGTTAATACGTTTGGTAGAGACTACATGTAGTTGTATGATAAAGACAAATTGGTTGAATATTTTAGTGAAATGCACATGTGCATGTAGTACACGTATCTTGTATTATAGTTTTCATAAAGACTTGTTTTAATTTTATTCATGTTTGTTGTCCTGCATATGTTTTATTTTTCGATTTATGTTATAATATGCATGTCTAAACAATTGACGAGTTCGAGTGTATTTTATATCTCACTTTGCGTCTGTTTATGGATCATTGAATAAAATTTTTGACCCCTTATATATAATATCGCGTCCATTTAATAATCATTTAGTTATGGTAATTGACAATTCATTCAAAATTGCGATTTAAGAGTGAAATGCACATGTGCATACGGTGTATTTCTGTATATATAACAGCGAAATGCACATGTGCATCAGGATGAAGTCATATGACGTCACAAGCAAAAAAAATTTATTTTTTTTTTATTTTTTTTTTATTTTTTTTCGAATTAATAATGCAAAATAATCATTTTGGTGTTTTTACTTTTTTTATTTTTTTATTTATTTAGGTTATATAATTTTTTTTTACTTTTTTTTTATTTTTTGATGGAGGGGTTTTTTGTAGACACCTTCATATTTACAAAAATGCCACCTGTTCACACTGGTTCTTTGGTTCTCTCCCTAAATGGTGGTTCTCAAATGATCCAAATCCTATATATATATATATATATATATATATATATATAGGGAAATTATAAGTAGGAAACCTTAATGAGTTAAAGAAACTTTAGAAACCTTATACAAGGTCCTAGTTGCTCCACGTCATACATTTTTTCAACCCTTCTAAGGGCATTTTGGTCACCAACTTTACAACCATTTTCATTCTGCATCTTATGTGAAAGTTGTCAGCCAACTTTACAACCATTCCAACATCTCCACTCTCTCTCTTCTTTTCCTCTCATATTTTGCTCTCTGCTCATTCATTCATCTTCTCCATACCACTCTCTCTCTCTCATTCATCTTCTTTCTAAGACTTTTCCTCCCTACTATGTCCAGGGGTCGTTCAGATCTGATGAACACGAAAGACGAGTTACAAATATGTTACTGAGGGATGAAAAAACATTGTGGCTACTGAAGTACTGAGGGAGACGAGTGGAATAGTAGAAGTGTAAATATAAACACATGGAGTTTATTTTCAGATTTGATGAACATGAAAAGATTCTCTAATCTTTTCCCAGTTTCCTCTGCTTTCAGATTTTCGTTCGGCCAAGGTCAGATTTTCGTTCGCCAATGTTCAGGGGTCGTTCAGATCTGACCTTGTTCATATGTGTTCTTTCTCGTTCAGATCTGACCTTGTTCATATGTGTTCTTTCTCGTTCAGATCCTGAAAATCAGATCTAAATCGGCTCACAAAAGAGGTACACGATTGGTTTTTTTTTTGTAGATCTTGATTTTATTTTGCAAGAATTGTGGTCAGAATGTTGGAAGATATGGCCGAAGTTCTTTGTTAGTTATGGCTGACTGTAAAGTTTAAAAAAAAATAAGTTTCATAAAAAGTTATGTCCGACTGTGATTTCGGCTTCTCCAATTCACAATACATTCAAGTTTCTATTTTAGTTTTATTTTATCTAGATCACATGGGATGCATATCCCTTTATTTACACGTTATTTAAGGTAAGTAAATTCAATATATATCTCGGGTACAATTTTAGTCTTTTTTTTTCACCGGCAAAGGTACAATTTTAGTCTAGATCAAGAATTTCTATAAAGTGTTAAATATGACATAGTGTTGTTTTAATTTGTTTATGGTTCATGAGGAGTATTTAATTAGCCCAACACAAAATGTGTTTACTGTTGTCTTTATTTGTGTTGAGGTGTTTGTAAGGTGAGCATACAAACAAAATCCAAGTAAATATATATATTTTCTTCACAGATCTAAGAAAAAACTAAAAAAAAACATGATTTAAATATGTAATTATTTGTAACATTACAAACTTTAAATGTAATTTTTTGTTTGTAGTTTTTATGTTAATGAGCTATTTTAAATATGTAATTTTTTGTAACATTACAAACTTTAAATTTAATTTTTTGTTGTAGTTTTTATGTTAATGAGCTATTTTAAATATGTTACAACATTACATAGGATAAACCCATGTATGTTTTGTTTTACAGACTATAAAATCATGTTATGTTTTTTTGTTACAGATGATAAGCCTAGGTATGTAATCTGTTACAGAGGATAAAACCATGTATGTTTTTCTCAACGTCACCGTCTCAAGCGAGTTGCTAGGTTTCTTTTTTCTCCCAATGCCATTGGTCGACGTGCTCCACTGTTACGGGGGACTGGATTGATGTTGTAGCCATCCATTATAATTTTTTTTTTTGTAATCTTGTTACAAGTGATATAGCGCCAATTGTTAAATTGTTGTTATTATTAAAGTTATTTTGTTCTTGTTACATACATGAACCAGTTTGTTACAAATAAAGTATGTCGTGACATATATAACTTAGCTCGTTACAAAAATAACTATCAAAATATTAAATGTGTGACTTTTGTATTGAAGTGGATTTTTTGTTTTATATCTTGTTACAAAAAAATAAAATTCGTTGTTATCTATGTAACTTGGATGTTACATACAAAAAGAATAAAAGCTAGAGTTACAAGTTACACATTTTTACATTTACTAAAATGTATGAGAAAGAAAGTAAAAAAAAAACTTGTACTTTAAAAGGAGAGAGAGTGTGTCAGGAGAGTGTGTGTCAGGAAAGAGAGTGTCAGGAAAGAGAAAAAGCTTTTTTTTTTTACATATTTGCCCTTTTATGTACTTGTGTTAATATTTTAAATCTTAAATAAAATAGAAAAAACTAGATTAATTAATGGCCATAGATCATGTGTAATCAATGGCTATGATGAAGTTTTCAAGGTTTCTTTAACTGGGAAGGGTTTTCAATTTATCCTCCCCCTATATATATATATATATATATATATATATATATATATATATATATAATGAAGGACGCTTCACTTAATTTCCAATATGACTAATTAACTCAAGTAAATTAGTTTCTTATAATAATAAAAAAAAAAGTTTTAACCTCCTCTTGCACAGAATCACACAGGCCTAGGTATAGGAGAAGTAAGATTACATATATATTGTACGTTATACTCATTTTTTTCCAAAGTTGAACCCAACATAAAAACATGATGAGTGATCCTTTATATCATACAGGGGTCGATGTTCATATATATAGCTAGGTTTGTCTCATTCATAGCAAATCAGGATATGGTTGAAAATTCAAATACATTTTAAGTTATACTCATAAACATTTTAATAACACCCCTTAGTACATAGTTTCGCATAAGTGCTTTTTTTTTCTTCAGAAAACTTTACATTATCATCAAGTTAAGTGACTTCAATACAATTCACTAGGAGAAGTATATATTTTTGTTTTATACTTCTTCGATCATTGATTGATTAAGGGCTTCGATTAATTAACCCCATCACTATATAACTTAACAGGATTATATATGTAAATGTACAGGAGAGCAGGAAACTCTAGAAGACCCCCGGGCCAGGCATACATATTCATGGGAAAGCGTAGAAGATGAAATCAAGTCTTTAAACTAACAAAGTGCATCTAACTAATCTTTGTTAAATGATTGAAAATTTGTATAATTATTAATTTGTATGATATAAAGTAGCAATAAGTGACTTTGGAATCAAGAATTGGTAAAAAAAAAAGTTGATAGAAACCAAGCATTAAATATTTAAAGGCAGCTATACAAATTGCTAATATATTGTACTCCAAAAGATTCTATACCAATCATATCTTATCTTAAGCTTTTGCTTCTTAAAGGTTAAAGATAAATACTTTGAATTTGTTACAAAAGCAATTAGTCGACTGCTAATTTAACCAGATATGATAGCTTGACTGCTAATTTAATTTAATAATTGTTCGAGTTTGATGTGTTGGTTAATGGATGTTTGAATATAAACGGTTTGGAGGGAAAAGAGGGTAGGAAACTTTAGAGGGAAATTGTGTAAGTTAGTTATTATTGAAAACTAAACATACACACAAATGATTAATGTACATGGACCCCTATATATACAATACGAACGGTTGTGTCTAACCATTGTGTCCCTTCAAACTAACATAACCGCCTAACATATGTTGTGACACATCGGTTCACAAACTAGGACTTTCTAGACTTAGGATAATTATAAACATAATTCTAACATATGTACAATATTAATAACATAGGTTTAGTAAATCAAGATTATATATTCTAACATTCTCGCCCTAATCTTGATTTAGTATGAGCTTGATTCTTCACTTGATGATGTGCGGGATCTCTTCTTTGGTGGGAGTTCTTGATCTTTCCATTCGGCGTTTCTTCTTCCTTGATCATAAGCGTCTTCTTCATCGACTTGAACTACCATTTCTCTTCCTTTGTATTTTAAATGATACCATTCCATCATCTCTATGTATCGGACATAGACTTGCCTTAGGGTCATTGCAATCTCGTCTTTCGTCACTATACTTGGTAGTCCTCTCCCGTATCCCATTGACATGGCAATCACTGCCCAATTGTCATCATTCGTCACTTTATCATAACCTCCGAAAACTTGAACCTTTGTGTAAAGATCTAACAAGTTTATTGATATCCGTATCCGTCTCTTGGAGGCATTGGTGCCTTGTTCTTGATTTTGAGAAAGTCTTGCATAAACCACTCGATGGTTCTTTCGAATTCTAATTCAAACTTTCGTTTGTATCTCTCAACCGTTGTAGTGATATGGATTAAATCCATGAACACAACACAATCATTCAATTTTGTGCCTTGGTTTGGATACAAAATGGGTCCTTGTTCCATGAAGGTTTCGACCTTATCTTTATTGATCGAAAACCGTTCAAAGTTTTTAAATACCGAAGCCCTTTCTTTGTCTAAATCAGTAAGACTTTCCTTTAAACCGGTTCCGTATGCTTCTTGTGTTTTGTTTCTGATTTGCGCCTCATGCGCGCTTTCTGCACTTCCGGTTTCCTTTTTCTGCACCACGTTGTTTCTTTCGGGACATCTGAACGTAAAATGATCATCACCATCACATAATCAACATGTAATGATCCTTCTTGTCTTCTGTATAATCGGCCTTCTAATATAACATACGTCCCCTTCAAATTCGATCTCTAGGCCTTCGGATGTCAATTTTTCTATACTTAAGACATTCCTTCTAAAAGTGGGTATGTAAAACACAGATCTGATTTTGTGAATCTGGTTTCCACTCGTGATGATCACCGTCCCTTTTCCTCTAAAATATTCTTTCCTATACCCGGTTGGACAACCTTCTATGCCAAATGATTTGCTAAACAAAGTGTATTGATTTTTGTCACCACATCCGTGTTCTTTACGGGTTAGACTTGCAAGCCATATGTCGTCCCATCCTTTTTCATCGGTTCCCTTCACCATAAATTCCGTTTTCCCCATCTTCCTTGGACACTCTCTTCTAAAGTGAAATGGTTGTTTACACTTACTATGACACATCGTTGGTGGGTGTTCGGGGACATCCTTCTTATACTTCACTTGCCTATTAAATTCCTTTTGGGCCTTAAACACTTTGTCTTCTTGGATCTTAGACGAAGATCCTATGTTGAATTTCAAAAACTTGATGTTGGGAGGATACTCACAATCCTCGTCTTCCATTGGTGCCTTCTCGGCCCTTCTTTTGTGATCGGCATGATCACATAACATACTACTAGGGACTAACGGCCAATTGTCTTTTCTCCCTATAGTTTCAACATCTTCGGAGTTTCGATCAACATCAAATATGCCACAAGTTTTGGATCTTGGCTCTGATGCCATGTTCGAGTTTGATGTGTTGGTTAATGGATGTTTGAATATAAATGGTTTGGAGGGAAAAGAGGGTAGGAAACTTTAGAGGGAAATTTGTAAGTTAGTTATTATTGAAAACTAAACATACACACAAATGATTAATGTAAATCGACCCCTATATATACAATACGAACGGTTGTGTCTAATCGTTGTGTCCCTTCAAACTAACATAACCGCCTAACATATGTTGTGACACATCGGTTCACAAACTAGGACTTTCTAGACTTAGGATAATTATAAACATAATTCTAACATATGTACAATATTAATAACATAGGTCTAGTAAATCAAGATTATATATTCTAACAATAATGACCTTTTAAACTCCAAACTTTAACCAGATATGATAGCTTGACTGCTAATTTAATTTAATTTAATTTAATAATGGGGTAATTTTGGAGAATAATAATCAAGTTACTCACATGTTTTACTAAAGTCACTCAATTTACTTTTCTCTCTCTAAAGTTACTCAAGTTTTGTTGTTTCAATCTAGCACAATTTCTAGGCTGCTGGTCAACACCGAACTAAGAACACCATAAACATAGATACAGTGCAACACCATTTTGATGCCACTGTAAGGCTGCTGGTCAACACCGAACAACAATGGATTCGGGCACCTACATTGTAGCATTTCTGCTTCCAAACAGCAGCCATTTTCATGTGAATTCACAGCATTTCCTGCCTGTTTGACCTTCACAACAGTTGTGGATCAGGTCGAGATATTGCGCAACAATTTTGCATCCAAACAGTAGCTTGTTCCACACAACTATCTAACGTTTTAATATATTCCCCAAGCCAAACCTTTGAAAACTTAACTAGAGATTGGAATTCATTCTTTGATGTTTTTAAACCATGAAAAAAGATGCTTAAATGGTTATAAAAGAAAAAACATGTTCCTGGGCATACGTAAATAGTACAAGCATATGCCATATCCCAATTTTCCAAAGTACCCCGACGAGTACTTTATTCCGCTAATATTTCCATCACTTCAGCACAATAGAAATGATCACAATCCATTTGCTTTACCAACTAGAAATGTAATATAAAAAGGTTATTGTAGCAAAAATGTATTTCTTCTTATGATCATCTGCTGATCATTATCAGCAGATGTTGAGGATCTTGTATCTCTATTAGTTTCAGTGATTGCTGAAACTATTCTGGGTTGGTTTGGGTGGTTTTCTGGTTTGGGTAATAATAAAAGTTTTGTCACTGTTTTTGTCGCTATATCTCTTGTTCTTTGATGTTATTGTTCTGGTTGTATGAGTTTGTGGTTGATCTTTGATTTAGTGGTTAGATCCTTAGTTTTCTACATGGTATCAGAGCTTTAGGCTCTTGATCCTGAGTTTTCTTCTCGTCTTCCGCTGTGTTTTCGTTGTTGTCTTGTCAGATCTGTTGTTCTCTTTTTGATATTTTGTCTTAGGGTTTTGATCTCTGTTATAGATCTTGACCTAATATTTCTGGTCCTAGGGTTTTGATCTTTGAAATAGATCTTGACCTAATATCTTCATATAATAGATCTGATCTCTTTAGATCTTGTCTATTATTATTATTTGTCTGGTGATTGTTTTTTGTAGATATAGGGTTTGAGGTCAACTGTTGTTGGCTAGACTTTGGACCTTGGAACCATTGGTTGATCTTGGGCTGGAAGCTTTGCAATCTGTAAGTCTTGTTGTTCTATTATTCTTAGTAGTAATATTGGCATCAGCTTGCTGCTTGGAGCCACTGTAAGTCTTCTCTTCTCTGTTTCTCTTGTGTCTAGAGGCAACTTGACCGGGCTAGGGGGACCGGTAGCTGTGCCGACAATCTGGTGTCTTGTTTGTGATTATTTGTGTATTTGTTCTTTGTTGATTGTTTGTTATCATTGATTTGTTCTTGGTTATATTGTTCTGTATATATTATATATATATATATATATATAACTATATAGCTAATAACAAAACTTCTGTGTTAAGATCTGGGTGGGCACCTTTTGAGTGATGAACCCACTATCTAAACACTGTCACAGTTTCATTCTGCCTAGGTTTATATTGTTTATATTCTGCTGTTGATTCTTTCTGTTTGTGTTTGTTCATGTTATTACTATGGGTGATACCAATCCTACTGGTGGTGGTGCTGTTGTTACCAACACTGGTGGTGGTGGTGGAGGTACAAAAAATCCCAACACTCTAATTAGTAAGTTAGACATTGGTGATCCTCTGTACATCCATCCTAGTGATACTAGTACTTTGTCTATTATCAGTATCAAACTAAAAGGTACTGATAATTATTCTGTTTGGGCAAGTTCTATGAAACTTTCACTTGAGGCCAAAAATATGTATGGCTTCATTGATGGTTCTGTGTCTAGGTCTGTAGATGATGAGGTTCTAGGAAAGCAGTGGGATAGGTGCAATTCTGTTGTACTTACTTGGTTACTTAATTTAGTTAGTGAAGAGTTGTTCCTAGGGCAGGTTTTTTCTAAGCTAGCCAGAGATGTTTGGCTTGACTTGAAAGAAACCTATGACAAGGTTGATGGGTCTGTTGTATTCAATCTATATCAAAAAATAAACTCAATAACTCAAAATGGTAACTTTGTTTCTGAATACTACCATAAGTTGAATACTATATGGAAGCAATTAGATTCTATAATTCAATTTCCTACATGTTCATGTTCATCTTCTGGAAAATTTAATGATTTCGACAGTCTGATTAAACTAATGCAGTTCCTTATGGGACTTGATGATGTCTACCAAACTATAAGGTCTAATTTGTTAATGCAAGACCCATTACCCTCTGTCAAAACAGCTTATGCCATTGTCTCTAGAGAGGAGTCACATAGAGGTGCTAGTGTTAATGTAAAAGGGTCCAATGTTTCTTTTCTAGCTAGATCAAGTCAATTCACTGATAATAGAAAGAACTTTAATAGGGGTCCTAATCCAAACCTTAAGTGTACTCACTGTAATATGTTAGGACATACTGTAGACAGATGTTCTGAGTTAGTGGGATATCCACCTGGTTATAAAAGGAAACCAGTCAATCAGACTGGTAAAGGTAATGTTTCTAGAAAATTGTTTAATAGTAAGTCTAGTGTTTCTAGTAAAGGTTCTGCTTCTACTGCTACTAGTTTGCCATTCACATCAGGGCAGATTTCTAAGTTGATGAACCTGATCAGTGAGAGACCAACAAATGATCCTCAACCTTCAAATGTTGGAGGTGAGTCTATTCTTGTTAATGGTTTCTCTAATGTATCTGTTTTAACTAAAGTTTGTGATTTACTTAAAAACTTTTCTGGATGTTCTTCTTTCATTAAAACTGCTTTGTTGTTAAAATGGATCATGGACTCAGGTGCTAATCAACACATGGTTAGCACTAATGAGAATATGATTAACTGTCTAGATGTTTCTAGTTATAATATGTCTGTTAAACATCCAAATGGCACCAGTGCTAAGGTTTTTTAAAATAGGAGACATCAAACTAGAAAATAATGTTATTCTGTATGATGTTTTCTATGTGCCAGAATATTGTGTAAATTTAATTTCTATTCATAAATTAGCTAAGGATAATAAACTTAGTGTTCTTTTTGATGATCATGCATGTCATGTTCAGGATTCCAAGTCCAGGAGAGTCCTGGTGACTGGTAAAGTGCATGATGGTCTGTATTTTGTAGGAGATGATGTGAGTGGTGTTAATATGTGTTTTAATAGCATTAGTGAGTCTAATCTATGGCATGATAGATTAGGACATCCTGCAAATGAAGTTCTTGCTGTGTTAAAGGGAAGTTTGAATATTAAAAATCATAATCATGGTCTGTGTGAAATTTGTCATAAAGCTAAACAAGTCAGGGTTCCATTTCCTTTAAGTGAGCATAAAACAAAGGACTTAGGAGAGTTAATACACTTAGATGTTTGGGGTCCATATAGGGTCACAAGTAAAGAAGGGTTTAAATATTTCTTAACAATAGTGGATGACTTTTCTAGGTCAGTTTGGGTTTATATGCTAAAAGGAAAGGATGAAGTGTTTGAAAATATTCTTGTTTTTTATGAATTAATTAAAAATCAGTTTAAAAAGAATATAAAAGTGTTTAGAAGTGATAATGGTACTGAATTTGTTAATAAACAAATGACAAGTTTTTGTAATCAAAAGGGAATTATGCATCAAACTACCTGTGCTTATACTCCACAACAAAAAGGAGTTGTGGAAAGAAAGCATAGGCACCTCTTAAATATAGCAAGAGCTTTGTTGTTCCAGAGTTGTGTTCCATTAAATTTTTTGTCTGAGTGTGTTCTGACTGCTGCCTATTTAATTAACAGGCTTCCTTCTTCTGTCCTAGGTGGTAAGTGTCCCTATGAGATTATATATGGGTTCCCCCCAATTATTAGTCATTTAAAAACTTTTGGATGCTTGTGCTTTAAAACCATTTTAAATGAAAGTGATAAATTGTCTAGTAGAACTGATAAGTGTGTTTTTGTTGGGTATTCTCCTTTTAAAAAGGGTTATAAAATCTGGTGTTTAGAAAGTAAGAAGTTTGAGTATTCAAGAGATGTCAAGTTCTATGAAAATATTTTTCTATTTAAATTTGAAAAAACACAAGTTCTTTATGATAAAATAGATCATTTAAATTTTTTTGATTTATATGAAAGCACAAGTATTCCAGAAGTAATAAGTGATAGTATTAATAATAATAATAATAATAATAATAATAATAATAATCCCAATGATGAAGGGGGAATCAATGATCCTCATGAACAATCTCCTGGATTAAGGGAAGGTGACTTTCCCAAGGCTGCTAGGGGGGGTTGATCATGATGATCATCTTGATCATAGAGATCAGCAGCCTGGTAGCACAGGCTGTAAAGGGGCTTCCCCATCCATGGTTGATAGTTCAAATGATGATGAGGTTAGAACTCCTGAGGGAAATGTGAATCTTGAAAGTGTTAGAAGATCTCATAGGAATTCTGTGTTACCAAAAAGGTTTGAAAATTTTGTTTTAGATGGTAAAGTCAAGTATGGTATTGATAAGGTAGTGAATTATTCTCTTTTATCTAGTGATAATCTGTGTTTTGTATCTAGTCTAAATAAAACCATTGAACCAACTTCCTATTCAGAAGCTTCCAAAGATCCTAAATGGGTGGAAGCTATGAATAAGGAAATGGAAGCTTTGTATAAAAACAGTACTTGGGTATTAACTGATTTACCCAAGGATAGAAAACCCATTGGATGTAAATGGGTTTATAAAGTAAAATACAAAGCTGATGGTAAGATAGAAAGGTACAAAGCCAGATTAGTGGCCAAAGGGTATAATCAAAGAGAAGGTCTTGATTTTGGAGAGACCTTCTCTCCTGTTGTGAAGATGGTCACTGTTAGATGTTTTCTGTGTATTGTTGTTCATAATGATTGGCCTCTTTATCAATTAGACATAAATAATGCCTTCTTATATGGGTCAATTTCTGAAGATGTATATATGACACTTCCTGAAGGATATTATCCAAAACAGGAAAACAAAGTTTGTAAACTTGTTAAGTCCCTTTATGGGCTGAAACAAGCTCCTAGGGAGGGGAATGAAAAATTGACAAATGTGTTGATTAGTATAGGATTTGTGCAAAGTATATGTGATCATTCCTTGTTTATAAAATCTAAGAAAGGTGTGTTTGTTGCTTTATTAGTATATGTTGATGACATTGTCATCACTAGAAATTGTAATCAGGAAATCAATAAAGTTAAAAGTTTACATCAATCTAATTTTCAAATAAAAGATCTTGGTAAACTGAAATATTTTTTAGGAATAGAGGTTTTATACTCTAAAAAAGGTATTTCTTTAACTCAAAGAAAGTATTGTCTTGAACTTCTAAATGAGTTTGGGTACTTAGGGTGTAAACCTGTTAGTACTCCTATTGAACAAAGTTATGTTGTTTGAGGGAAGGTGTCTAAAACAGATACCATACTTGATAATATTTCTGGTTTTCAAAAACTTATAGGGAAGTTATTGTATTTATCACTGACTAGACCTGATATAAGCTATGTTGTTCAGTTTCTTAGTCAATTCATGCATAAGCCAACTAAAGTGCATTTGCAAATAGCATTAAGAGTATTAAGATATCTGAAACTCTCACCTGGTAAAGGTTTGTTGTTTAAGAAGTCTGATAGTCTAAGTTTATGTGGTTTTGCTGATGCTGATTGGGCTAAGTGTTTGGACACTAGGAAGTCAGTCACTGGATATTGTATTTTTCTTGGGAATTCTTTGGTCTCACGGAAAAGTAAAAAACAAACATAGTGTCTAGATCTTCAGCTGAAGCTGAATACAGAGCACTGTGTTCTGCTTCTTGTGAGGTTATTTGGTTGAGAAATTTGTTGAATGAATTGAGTGTTAAAGTTTCAATACCAATAACTTTATATAGTGATAGTAAAGCAGCTATGGCAATTGCTGCAAATCCTGTGTTCCATGAAAAGGTTAAGCATTTTGAGATAGACCTTCATTTTATTAGAGAAAAAATATCCAGTGGGATAATTCAAACAGAGAAGGTTGAGTCTTGTGATCAAACTGCAGACATTTTTACAAAAGGTTTGAGTGTTGATCAACATAAACCTTTTTGTGAAAAACTGAGAATGATAGATATGTTTAACATTTGATTTATGGGGGCATGTTGGAAAATATAGTTAAACTTAATTCAAATGTTAAATGGTTATTATTTTGGGCTTGTATAGTCTTTTGTTATAAACAGGTTTGAGCTATGGGCCAAGTCTTACAAGAGCCCAAGATGGGTGTTATGTGATCTAAGCCCAAGGCCTCAAGTGATCCAGCTATAAATAGTGAGGAGTATTCGAGAAGCCTCAGATTGTTATTGTTTTCTCTTTATTCTGTCTCGTCTCTCTCTCAATCGTCTGTCTGTATTAGGGTTTGTTAATCCTTGTAAGTCTTGTTATTATTTTGTATTTCTTCTTATGATCATCTGCTGATCATTATCAGCAGATGTTGAGGATCTTGTATCTCTATTAGTTTCAGTGATTGCTGAAAATATTCTGGGTTGGTTTGGGTGTTTTTCTGGTTTGGGTAATAATAAAAGTTTTGTCACCATTTTTTGTCGCTATATCTCTTGTTCTTTGATGTTATTGTTCTGGTTGTATGAGTTTGTGGTTGATCTTTGATTTAGTGGTTAGATCCTTAGTTTTCTACACTAATAACTTTGATTTTGGATTAAGAACAATAATAAGAAAACGTAATCGCCTCTAAACTTCAGGTTCTAGGTTTCACACAGTTTTCAATTTATAAATTGGAAACCACATAGACATAGTTCTGGAAATTAGTTAACTAGCTAGTAGCACACGTTCTTGTCAACAAACCCTATTAACTACCAAATTGTAAGCATCAAGTCAACCCTCTTTATGTTACTCAACCCACTACCATGTTTTGTCATCAACCGCACAAGTTGTAAAGAAAGGACTCAAAACACAGTTCAACTGTTTAATTAACTAATGCATCCAATAATGTTTAATATGTTTGTCATCATAAGTAAAAAAAACAAAATCCAATATTGAAAATAAATTGAAAACGTATAAAACCTAATTTAATCGTTCATCTAGAGGAGGTTACGAAGGATTTAGCCGCTCATGGTTCTTCTGATATGCGTGCAGCAGCCCATGCCCCTTCCAAATGTTGCGTACCCCTAGCAGCTGTCTCCCAATGTGAATTCTCCAAAAGTAACTATCAAAAATCTTTTTAAAACTTCCTTTTTTTTTCTTTCCTGAGAACTGTAGTCAGGACTCAAGTTTTCAATTTCTTTACTTATTTGTGGGATGTAGGCTCCAACATTCGGTCCAATAAGCAGCCCATTCCAATAGTTGTCTCTTAATTATGAGTTAAATGCCATTTTCGTCCCTGAGGTTTGACACTTTTTGCTAGTTTCATCCAAAAGTTTATTTTTTCTTATCTGGATCCAAAGGTTTTTAAATTCTTGCTCGTGTCACCCAACTCGTTAACACCGTTAGACAAAGTCAGTTAAGTGAAGGGCATTTTTGTCAATTCGTCTCTTTTTAATCCCATCCTTATTTAAACCACACCCAAGTCAGTAAATAACCCCCAATTCATCTTCTTCATTTCTAATGTCAAGAAACCCTAATCAATCGAAACCCTAAATTCAACAATGATGTTGTGTTCTTGTGGATCAAAAAGTATAAAAGGGGCCGAAAAGCTCTGCCGACAAAATCAAGGAAAAGTCAATGTTGTCAACACCGGTCATGCTTGGCTTGCAGCAACCCGTTCCAATAACAAATAAAATAAAATAAAGATCATAATCATACAGTCACACCATCTAATAATCAGAGTTTCCAAATCATCTAATCAAATTACATGAACTTTACAAAACAAATTGGAAATTAATATTAATAAATAAATAAACAAAATAGAAGGAAAAGGAAATACGAACGCTAATAAGTTAGCACGAAGATGAAGACTGAGTTCACAAAACAGGTCAAACATCTGGCCTAGATCAGCAGCGTTACCATGAGAATAAAGAAGGGTCAAAGAGGCGATGGGGTTCTTAACACAGGCGGCCACAATCTCTGAGCCTCGCTTGGTCTTGAGCTTCAAAACATCGACGTTTTGTCTGTCGGAGACGTCAGTCATCTTAAGCCTGCCACTGGAATCGTCTTCCACCACCAGCTTATAGGAATGAGGGTTTAGACTCACCTACTACCAGAATTACCCATTCTACGTCAGCTCCGAATCTAATTGATACAGGTTCGGTATCCAACTTTCCTCCAGTGTCCACATTGTATACACGTAACGTGCCTGAAAATGGGCCATCTACAAAAAGTGTGGAGGAAGTATATGATCCACAAGAACACAACACCATTGTTGAATTTAGGGTTATGATTGATTAGGGTTTCTTGACATTAGAAATGAAGAAGATGAATTGGGGGTTATTTACTGACTTGGGTGTGGTTTAAATAGGGTTGGGATTAAAAATAGACAAATTGACAAAAATGTCCTTCACTTAACTGACTTTGTCTAACGGTGTTAACGAGTTAGATGAAACGAGCAAGAATTTGAAAACCTTTGGATCCAAATGAGAAAAAATAAACTTTTGGATAAAACTAGCAAAAAGTGTCAAACCTCAGGGATGAAAATGGCATTTAACTCCTTAATTATTTTCTAAGCTAACATCCATTAAACTTCTAGCCCATTTGAATTTGCCTTGATTAGTTCCAGCCCAAATGATTCTAGTATGTTACTTTTGGTGACCACTTTAATTGCATATGTTTCCATTCCTTGTGAATTTGTTATTTTAACTTGGAACCTGGGAAATAAATGTAAGCTTTAAAATTATTTTAAATGCATTTTTATTATAACTAATATTAAATAAAGTGAAATGCATTGATCAAACACATTTACAGATCAGCATTAGATGTGTTAATTCAGCAAGTCACGTTGATTTCCATTTGAAAACAAAATTAACCCGACTAAACATAACACGCTTCCGGTTTTTATTTCATGCAACACACCCCTCCTAATTTTTCACTCCACTCGGTTTAATATCTGGACTACCATGTATGCGCTAGTATTATTCACTTAAAACCAAACATGTAACTCTGTTATCATAGGTTTGTGTAACAATCACACCTCAACTGTAGACGATGCACATATATAAAGGACTTACGGGTTTTGGGCTTGGGGTAAAGGGATGATAGATTTGGGTAGCATGACTTCATAATCCTTTGTCATGTCATGTCATTTCTCTTCCCTTTTTAATTTTTTTAGTGTCAATTTTTTAAAACAAAAGACTAAGATTAATTTATTTATCCCACTTGTTAGTATAATGAAATATCCTTATGATGACACCATACCTACATAGAATTTTTTACCTTTAAAGCAATCAAATAAAGATTAATGTTCTTTTACAAGTGGGAATTGAATTTAGTGATGTAACGGTGGTGTGAGGAAATTAATCCACTAAGTTTATAGATTTTAGATTTTTCTAGTGAGACAATGGAATAAACATTATATGAACTTTTAATATGTTTGTAGGCCCCGTATTTTAACATTTGTCTAACCCAAGTGTTGCCTTCCTATTTTATACATAGAAAAGTCATGACTTTGATCCGCCTAATTAAATATATGTTTTTAGGGCATTGATTAACGTGCTTTGTATGGTCCAAGAAGATATGCCTAGATCTCAATCAAGACCCTTGCTACCATTTTATATACTAGATTATGGCGTAGGCCGCGCGTTGCGGCGGTAACGCTTTAAACAGTGTCATGTTATGTGATGCGTTAACCATACGAAAACATGTGTTTTGACGTATCTGATTTAAAGCATTGCGGTTACCGAAGAAATGGAATCGAATTGGGGTTGGCCCGTTTAGTGATGGGTCCACCTAACACTACACCACCCGTACCTTTGCATCAAAACATAGCGGAATCAAAATGTACAATAACTCGAATTTATGCCGTAGAATGAAAACGTATTGTATTTGATCTGACTTGTTTCCAAACACTGTTTAAATTAAAACGTAGACAAACAGAAAACAATTTAATTTGACCAGACTCGTTTATGAAAAAGAAGTTATATCGAAACGTGAATTTATACCGACACATAAATTAAAATGTTAAAATGTAGACCAACTAAAAACGTACATACAAATAAGCATCGAAACACCTTATATTTGGCCCCATTCGCTTCTGAAGAAATTTACGTCGAAACGTGAACTTATATCGACACATAGATAAAAATAACTAAGTAAGAAAATATTTTTTTTTTCTTTGAAGCTAAAGAATTTAAGTACGGGGTGTAAGTTTGAAAAGTTGATACTGAAGGGGTGAAAATAACATTTATTTAAAGTTTTTAAAAAAATGAAGAAATGTAAATGTAAACTTTAAAAGTATAAGAGCTATTATTATCATTTCTAGAAGTTTAATTATTTTTTTTCTCTTTTTGTGGGTGGCATGTGCTACTGACCATGCATATTAAATTATACTGTCGAATGAAAACGTTTATATTTGAGCCGTCACGTTTCCGAACACAGTTTAAGTCAAAGACGTATGTAACTCGAATCTATACTGTCAAAAAAACCGTTTTATATTTTAGCCGACTCGTGTCCAAACATAGTTTATGTAAAAATCGTAGGCAACAGGAATTTACACCGTCGAATGAAAACATTTTATATTTGAGTTGACTCTACGTCTCACCTGATTTATTTCCAAATAAAATTTACATCAAAACGTAACATTTTATAATTGACCTAGCTCGTTTAAAAAAAAGTTAAAGCGTAGACGAACTCGGATTTGACTTTATACCAACACAACCACAAAATAAAAACATAATAAATTAGTTTACGGTAAGCTCGAAACTTTAGAAATTTGAAAGGGGTCAAAGTGACATTTGAAAAGTTGAAGGGTTACTTTTGACATTACTAAAAAGTTTATGGGTAGAATGGGTTACATGTTAAAAGTTTGGGGTTAAATAAGTTAAAAAATAAAGGGGTCTTTTTTGTCAAGCTAGGAATAAATGGAGTCATTTTTGTCAACCTAGGAAGTTAGTTTTGTCAACTTAGAAACTTAAGGGGCAAATCTTGACATTTTATAAAAGTTGAAGGGTGACTTAAAGAACATGTTCCACCGACCATGCTCTTTAAGAGTATATACAATTTGTTAGGGACGGGGTGCAACCCATGGTGTCTACGGGTGCCCTAGTACCCACACGGTAACACGGTCGTCATGGGTACTGGTAGAGATTCTGTAGACCGTTTCCTGGGTTGTAAGTAACTGGCAGTGAACTCATTTATTTAAATGCAACGGTAAAAAAAAATGATCGCTTAAGATTTTGACCGTTTATCATATAAGTATGTAATAATTTTAATTTAGGAATGTAATAATTTTAACATTAGGAATGTATTAACAATAATGCCATAAAAGTTTTAAGTAATTAAAATATAAATTAAACAATAATATCATAGAAATTACAACTATCAAATTACTTTATTAAACATCAATTGTCATGCCGCAACATGTTCAAAATTGATGTCGTGCGCAGCCACACAGTTGACTTGTGTGAGTTGGATTGTCGTATCCTCGGCAAGATCAGGGTGCTCCGCAATCATGGCTTCAAAGAGAGTGTTCCATCGGTTACACTTGGCGTTGAGATCTTTCCACTTACTAACGACTGAATCAATGTTGCGGTCATTTGTATCGTCTAGTCGATTGAATTCCACCAACATGTTGGGCCAAAACGAATTCCTCCTTAAAGTGGGAGGACGAGGTCGTTTTTTGACATCTAGCCACGCCATCACTAACGCGATTTTCTCATCTACATTTCACCGGGCCATTTTTACGAGATGATTTTGGTTTAGGTATTAGAAATTATGAGGTTTTATAGGGTAAAAATTTATAGCCGTTAGGAAACGGTAATATTAGCGTTGGGAAATTTATTACGGTTGGAAAAAAATAAATTGGTTACGTTTATTGAATTTAAATAAAAGTAAATAAAAGAATCAGTGAAGTGTTACCTGCAAAACTGTGTTTCAATGAAATGAATCAACAGGGCAAGAATTGTTAAAATCAAAAAGTGAAAAATCTTTATGGCAAGTGCGTGCCCTTTTCCCCTTATGCCACATAAATACTATAAAATCAACAAAACATTTACAAAAATTTCGTCAAGTTTATGTCTGCGAATTTACAAACACAAAATTAAAATCAACATATAATGACAATATCACTTTTTTCATCCGTTCTTTTACTTATTAAAAATTTCGTTTTTAGGGATCCAGGAGACTATGTGTAGCAACATTCAACCAGGTTTGGTTTCTAGCATTTGGGGTGGCTTGGGGTTCGATTATGACTTTGTCAATGCTAATGGGAATTCCGGTGGTTTGTTAAGTATATGGGATCCGAAAGTCTTTGTTAAGGATATGGTGATAAAAGACTCGAATTTTCTTTTTGTTTCGGGTGTTGTCTTGGCAAACTCAGTTCGTCTTAACGTCGTCAACATTTATGCCCCACAAAATAATGTTGATAAGCGAGCTTTGTGGGCTAAGATTCTTAGTGTTTTGAGAACATACGAGGGCTGGTGGATTCTGCTCGGAGACTTCAATGCAGTTAGGGATCGTGATGAAAGAAAGAACTCCGTTTTTTACCCGGTTTGTGCTCGGGATTTCAACGATTTCATCGATGAAGCAGGCTTACTCGAGTATAACTTGAAAGGGCTGCAATATACGTACATGTCCAAGTGAAAAGGTGAGTGTACTTGGAGTCGGATTGACAGGTTTTTAGTATGTGAGAATGTATACAATAAGTGGCCAAATGCGTGTGTGCGCGCGCTTTCTAGAAGTTACTCGGATCATTCCCCGTTAATCTTTTCGGTGATTGACTCGAATTTCGGCCCGAAGCCTTTTAGGCTCTTCGACTCTTGGCTGGATCGTCCAGGCTGCACAGATGTGATCAACAGTTCGCTAGACAGTTGGGTTAACTCAGGGGCTGCGGACGCTAATCTGTTGAATAAGGTGAAGGCTTTGCGGAACAAGTTAAAGGAATGGTTCAAGTCTTATAGTGCTAATGAAACAGAAGAGGAGAATCGGTTACGTAGAGAAAAAGAGACGTTCGAACAACAAATGGAAATCGGCGATCTGGATGAAGCCAATTTATGGATTTGGTCCGAGTGCAAAAAATCGCTTGAGGAAATTGAAGCGCATAGAGAGCGAGATCTCCGTCAAAAATCCCGGGTTAAGTGGGCCTCTTTAGGCGACGAGAACTCTAAGTTTTTTCACATCATCGTCAATGGTAGGAAGGCTAGGAATGCGATTCCAGGTATTATGATAAATGACGAGTGGATCACCAAACCATCCTTGATCAAAAGAGAAGTTCAAAAATTTTTCAGAAAACATTTCCAAGAGAAGTACATTAATCGGCCTTCCCTTGAATGCTCCGGTATTAAACAGGTTACTATGGTTGATAAAGAAGTCTTGGTGGCCCCGTTTTCGAAACAAGAGATCAAAGACGCGGCATTCGAGTGTGGTTCTAATAAAGCCCCGGGCCTGGATGGTATCAACTTTCGGTTTGTTAAACGGTTTTGGAATCTTTTGGAAGACGATTTCTATAACATCTTGGCTGAATTTCACGAATCTGGTTCTTTCAGTCCGGGTTGTGGTAGTTCTTTTATTACTTTAATTCCTAAAGTCAAAACTCCTTTGGGGCTTAAAGATTATAGACCGATCACTCTCATCGGGGTCATTAGTAAGGTGGTTTCCAAGGTCCTTGCTAATCGGCTCAAAAGGGTGATGGGTCAAATTATTTCAGAGTCCCAATCGGCGTTTCTTGCTAATCGGTTTATCCTTGAAGGCCCTCTTATGGTGAATGAGATTTTGGAGTGGGTTAAAAAAAGAAATCGAAAGGCTTTTATGCTAAAAATAGATTTTGAAAAGGCGTACGACAATGTAAATTGGAATTTTCTAATTTCTATTTTGTCGCAGATGGGTTTCCCTACTCGGTGGTGTGATTGGGTGAAAGGAATTTGCGCCTCGTCTAGGGCGGCAGTTTTGGTTAACGGTTCCCCCACGTTCGAGTTTGGTTGTGAAAAAAACCTCCGTCAAGGAGACCCCCTTTCCCCGTTCTTATTCCTTATAGTGATGGAAGCTCTTTCGTGGTTGTTGAATAAAGCCAAGGAGATTGGGGTTTTCAAAGGAGTTAGCTTTTCTAATGAAGGCGATGTTTTGACACACTTGTTTTATGCGGATGACGCCCTCATTCTTGGCGAATGGTCGCGTGATAATTTGTTGAACATAGCGCGGGTCCTTCGTATTTTCTATCTCTGCTCTGGGCTTCGGATCAACCTTCATAAATCGAATATTTTTGGTATTGGTACGGAGGATGTTGAGGTAGATAATATGATGGAGATATTGGGTTGCAAAAGAGGTTCTATTCCTTTTACGTATCTTGGGATTCAAGTAGGAGCAAAGATGAATCGCATTTGTCAATGGGAGCCGCTCATTGAAGTTATTAGGAATCGTCTAGTTTCATGGAAAGCGAAACATCTATCTATAGGTGGCCGCCTAGTACTTATCAAATCGGTGCTAGAAAGTTTACTTGTGTATTATTTATCGCTCTATAAAGCCCCTAAAGCCGTGATAGACTCCATGGAAGCCATTATGAGACGATTCCTTTGGGCGGGTTCTAGTGATGAGAAAAAGATCCCGTGGGTGGCATGGAATGTTGTTACCTTACCGAAGAAGAGTGGAGGTTTGGGTGTGTCCAAGTTACAAGAGGTTAACGATGCGCTTTTATTAAAATGGTATTGGAGGTTCAAAACTGAAAAAAGTAGTTTATGGAAGAAGGTTATCTCGGGTTGTCACGGTTCTGGTAAGCCTTGGGCGTTGCTCCCTTGCAGCAGATCCTTAAGTAGTTGCTGGAAATGGATCACGAAAGTGGGGACAAGTAACACTAGTAATGGGGTGGCCCTTTGCTCTCTCTTCTCGGCAGAAGTCGGTAATGGGTCTAACGTCTTTTTCTGGGGTGATGCTTGGCTGCATGACGACCCGCTTCGGATTGTTTACCCTAACCTCTTTAGGCTTGAAAAATCTAAATGGGTTAAGGTCGCGGATCGTATTATTTTCAGTGAGGAAGGTAAGTCGCTGAATTGGAGTTGGAAACATCATCCGCAGTCTTATGAAGAAGTCACAAAACTATTCCAGTTACTAAATGATATACACGATTTCTCTTGGAAAGATGGCGACGACTCGTGGAAGTGGAAACCGGAAGCTGATGGTTTGTTTACTGTAGCCTCGGCAAAAAAGGTCATTGCCAACAGAAGTCTTCACGCTGCTTCGGTAATTAAATGGAAGGGTTGGGTTCCTCTGAAGTGCAAAATTCTGGTATGGAGAGCCGCTAGAAACCGCCTACCAACTGTTGCGGAGCTGCTGATTAGAGGGATAAACATCCAACAGACAACATGTTCGCTTTGTCAGGAAGGTACGGAGACTTCTATCCATCTGTTCACGGGCTGCTCGTACTCGCAGCAGGTTTGGTTCAGGTTGGAAGCCTGGTGCCGTCTTGCCCATGGTTTTGCCCTTGAAGTTCAGGACCTCATTCGTCTTTCGGAAACGCAAGACCTTCCTAAAGATAAGAAGATCAGGCTGCGAGGGATCGTGTACACTACGTTTTGGATGTTGTGGGGTGAACGAAACAATCGTATCTTTAACAGGAAGCAGCGAAGCCCTCAGGTGTTGGTGGAGTTAATCAAGTCTACGGCTTACTTCTGGATTAGGAACAGGTCTAGATGGAAGTCTATCGATTGGAACAATTGGTGTAATTACCCGTTGTATTGATGTTTTGTTTGGTTTTGGGTCGTAGGTCCTTGCTTTGAGGACCTTTCGAGTCTTGTTTAATGAAGTTCTCTTTTCAAAAAAAAAAAAAAAAATAGAAGAAGAAGAAGATGTATCTACGCACATACTATTAAAATAGATAATATACAAATTACGCAGCTAAAATTTCAAAAGGCTTAGTAGAACCCAAATTTACTTGATTCAAAATTTTTTTTCGTCTAACTCACAATCTTGTTAAATTAAGGTGATTAGCAATGACCTTAATTTTCTACTTTCAGGTTTAGATAATAACAAGTTTTTACTTGTGGGCTTGGGTCTAAGGTTGGGTGGTGTAGACTGTAGAATGGATTCCTTAGGGGTTTTATTTCGTCACCTCAGGGTCACGTTAAAATGGGGTTTTATTCGCATTTTTCAATAACTATCAGCAAATAGTATAACACCCATTTAATTAAAAAAAAGAAACAAAGAAAAAAGAACAAAATTTGATTGGTTGATTTATAAGGGGCCCGCCATGCCACCTACATTAACACTCGTTATTTTGCTCACAATTGGTAAATCCCTTAGGGGTTTTATTTCATCACCTCATGGTCACGTTAAAATGGGGCTTTATTCGCATTTTTCAATAACTATCAGGAAATAGTATAACACCCATTTAATTAAAAAAAAGAGAAAAGAAAAAAGAACAAAATTTGATTGGTTAATTTATAAGGGCCCACAACGCCACCTACATTAACGCTCGTTATTCTGCTCACAATTGATAAATCCCCCCCCCCCCCCCCCCGCGGGCAGGATATAGGTGAGAGGCGCTATTTTTTTTTGGTGAAATGGCCAAGGTGGCAGGTGATTGCGCCCTTGCACCACACAGCCTAATTGACAAGATATTAGAGTTAAGGTGTTGCTTTTATTGAGGTTAAGAGTTCGAGCTCCGTCAAATACGAATTTTGTGTAATTTAACCGTTAAAATTTAATTAAAAAAACAATAAGCATTTTTCATGCATTGAACTAGCATTATGTGCATTACATATATACAAAAAACAATAAGCTTTTTTATTTTTTTTTTACGGTGGAGTTACCCATTTTTACATCGATGTGTAATTTTTTTTTTAAATTCACATTTTACGTCGGTGTTCTCACAATTCTTCCAACTCGAAGTGGTTTTCATATGAACCTAATCATATATACACACACACACACGTGTGTGTGTGTGTGTTCAGTTATATAATCCTTGAATCACCATACATATATATATATATATATATATATATATATAGAGAGAGAGAGAGAGAGAGTGTGATGTTAGTGTGCAAATATCATATTTTATTAGAGGTGAGAGAAGGAATAAAAATTATATATAGACATAAATTTTTGGACTTAGTTATAATATTTTGGATTATTTATGACACCAAACATAACAATTAAAAACATAAAGCAATTTGTTTTATCTTTTTTTCTATCAGCAAAGCTTATGAATATCATAACCAAAACTCACAGATATAAACCATCCCAAAACTCACAAACATCACCATAAACATTTTTAAGACTCTCCCAACCTAAATCTCCTGCTCCATTCCTCTTTTCCTCTTGTGTTGTCTTTAAGAACTTTTATATGTGTGTGTGTTAAATTAGGAAGGACAGGGAACCACCCGTAATGACCATAGGCACCCTACTACCCACACGATAACACCGCTGCCATGGTCACAGGCAAGGGGGCCCATGGTGAAAATCCTGGTTGTAGGCAATAGTCATCGTAATGATTTTGTCCGACATCTGAAAGTGAGGGATATCAATACGAGATGTTAGACGAGGGTGATAGTGATTGTGACTGCTCGTCACCTGAGTCTCTCTTTGGTTATTGATTTATGTAATTGTGCGTTATATTAGTTATATTTTAATTCCAATTGTAGTTATGTATTAATCTTAGTTTTAGTTATGTATTGCTTTTAATTTTAGCTATGTATTAATTTCAATAAAAATTTAAATAAACAAACTATAAATTAAACATTAATATTATACAAATTATAAATATTAAACTACATTATTTTAACCTAACGTAACAATTGCTATGCCGAAACATGATTGAAATTGCTGCCATACATAGCCGCATGGTTGACTCATGTGAGTTCGTGTAACACCTCGTTTTCTTTTTATAAACGAAAATA
Source organism: Ambrosia x helenae (assembly GCA_030844895.1). NCBI lineage: Eukaryota > Viridiplantae > Streptophyta > Magnoliopsida > Asterales > Asteraceae > Ambrosia > Ambrosia x helenae. Next base: position 33,732 of record JAUTDX010003020.1, read on the forward strand.
TAAGTATATGTAAATTATATTTTAAATATTGTCAAGCGAATAACTAATGAGTTAGATGGTCATTTAAAATATACGATATCTAGACGGGTATTTAGTATTATAGTAGACGGTTAATAGTAATAAAATATATATTATATTTGAACCCATTTCGTTTTTAATGAAAGTTAGGTCAAAACATCAATAAAAATAAGCTCATCTTAATAGTATATTCATAAGTTTATAAAGCGTCCTATTTTAAAAAGTTATACGAGAAAAACGAGTGAAACAACTGAATTAATTATAATAATATAAAAATAATATTATAAACTTTAACATTGAAATCAAAGTTCATGTATGTGAAACAAGCAAGCAGGCAAGCTTGACATTCTCATCCCACATCGAACAGCAAAAGAAAAGTTAGATGCTTACTTTTCTTATAAATATAGGCTTCATATATTTATTTACGCATACAAAATTTCTTTGGAACGCTTTAGTATAAGAGAATCTCAAGCTTACGATACCTCATTAAGTGTTGTTAATAGTCAGTTTTAGAACATGAGTAGGGAGACTTTACATCAAATTGTGATAGATAGTTTTGAGATATGTTCTAATTATAATATAAATAACTTTAAAGATGAGTAAAATGAATAGTGAAACATTAATGGTTTTTGTCTTTTTCTGGGTTTTTTTATACAACACATATTTATATATATATACATATGGTTTAAATTAACAAAATGTGGTAGTGTCGGAGTGGTTTATGGTGCATGTGTCTTCTTTGAGGTGTTGGGTTTGAAACCCGTTTCAGTCTTTTGTTTTTTACAACACACACACACATATATGTGTATATATATGTGGTTTAATAAGAATTAACAAAATGTGTTAGTGGTGGAGTGGTTTGTGGTGCATGTGTCTTCTTTGAGGTGTTGGGTTCGAAACCCGTTTCAGTCTTTTTTTTACAACACACACACACACACATATATATATATATACATATACATATGGTTTAATAAGAATTAGCAAAATGTGGTAGTGGTACGTGGAGTGGTTTGTGGTGCATGTGTCTTCTTTGAGGTCTTGGGTTCGAAACCCGTTTCAGTCTTTTTATTTTTTTATACAACATTTATTTATATAAAAATACATATGATTCAATAAGAATTAACAAAATGGGGTAGTGAGTTCGAAACCCGTTTCAAACACGGGATTTTTTTTCCCCAACACTTATTTATTTATAAATACATATGATTAATTAACAAAATGGCTTGGTGGTAGAGTGGTTTGTGGTGCATTTGTGTAGTTTGAGGTCTCAGGTTTGAAACCGTTTGAAACATGGGTTTTTTAAAAAACAATTTACAAACACCTATTTATTAATAAATATATATGATTTCATAATAAGTCACAACATGACTTGGTGGTCGGGTGCTTTGAGGCTCGCAAACCGCGCCTTGAAACACACTAGTTTAAGTTATGTTTAGTTAATTATTATTTTTATTTGTATTATTAGTAGCAGTTTAGTATTATTATTTTTAAGTATTAGGGTTATTGTTAAGGGTGGGTATTGGGTAGCCTAGCCTTGTTAGGCATAAACTGACCACTCATGCTTAAACAAGGCAGCGTTCACCAAATATCCGAGATATTACCTGGTCATATTAGCAAGTGTTGAGCAACTGTTAAGCATCATTGAACGGATTCCAAATGGAATAACCATACACTCAGTGACGGATTTCATACCTATATGATGGTTGTGGTGACACTATTAGGGGGTCAGTGTGTCAGTTGTACAGTGGTTTTGGGATAGCCAGTACGGTAGTCATAACTCATATTGTGTATGCATAACTGTCAATGTGATTTTGTAAAATGTGTAACATGAGCTCACCAGTATATAGCTGATGTCGTTTTGTGTACACTTATCTCAGGTGAACCATGAGGATAATTGTAGGACTCGCTTGGTAGTAGTGAAGCCTAGAAGACTAAGAAGTTTTTTGTTGTTAATTAAGAGTTGTAAATAAATAATGTTTTGTACTCAGATGTTATAAGTTGTAATGAAAGTTTAGTTTTCTTCCATTGTAAGTTGTATCAATTGTGCATGATCACCCGGGTTACGGGCGGGGTGTTACAGTCCGATTGCCATATCCTTGGCAAGATCATGGTGTACCACCATCATGACTGCAAAGAGGGTGTTCTATCGGTCACACTTGGTGTTGAGATCCGTCCACTTACATGCGACTGAATCAATGGTGCAATCACTTATACCGACTAGTCGGTTGAATTCCACCAACACGTTGTGCCAAAACGAATTCCCTCCTGAATAGCGATGGCAATGGTTTCTGACATCTTTGTATGCCATCACTAATGGGTCTCCTCCTCTTTATTCCAACAAGCCATTTTTATGACATGATTTTGGTTTTGGTATTAGAAATTATGATGTTTTAGAGGGTAAAAAATTAGGGTTTACATTTCTAATCTTTGGGCAACGGTAATGTTACTGTTATGAGAAAATAATTCATTACTTTTATTAATTTTAAAATGTAAAATTAAGTAAAAGAATCAGTGAAGTGTTGCCTCAAAAACTATGTTTCAGTAAAATAGATCAGTAAAATGATATGACAGTGCATGATTGATAGAAATGAATGATATTAAGTAAGCACCTCTCCCACCCTTTTATCATCCTTGAATCAACGCACTATCATCCAGTGTCATCCACTTTCTATTACTCCTACTTTTGGCAACAACTCTTCCATTAAGGACATCACCTAAAGATAATTATCTGTAGGTGGTGACTAGGGCTGTTCAAATCGCTCGGCGCTCATCGGTCGCTCATCGCTCGTTCGGAAAATGTTTGAAAAATGCTTGTTCGATCTTCCGCTCGGTTGTAAATGAGCTGATCGGCTCGGTTCGGTTTATAAACGAGCCAAGCACGAGCAAAGGTCCGCTCAGCTTGGTTCGGCTCGAATACATTTTTATCTATTTATTATATATATATATATATATATATATATATATAGGATTTGGTTCAAATGAGAACCTTTCCCCAAATTGAGAACTGAGAGAACCATTCTGGGCCACACATTTCTCTAAGGCAAAATTTTTTTTTTTTTTTTTTTTTTTTTTTTGCAAAAATCGCTGCTTTATATGTAAGAAAAAAAAATTTTTTATTTTTTTTGAATTTTTTTTTTAGTATACACATGTGTATAATTGCATTATACACATATGTATAATGCAATATACACATATGTATAACTGAAATATACACATATGTATAGCTGAAAAATGCTATATACACATATGTATAATTGTTATATACACATATGTATAATTGACATATACACATATGTATAAATGAAAAAAAATTCAAAAAAAATAAAAAAAAATTTTTTCCTTGCATAAAAATGTGCGATTAAAGCAAAAAAAAAAAAAAAAAAATTTTTTTTTTGCCTTTATATGAAATGTGTGGCCCAGAATGGTTCTCTCAGTTCTCAAATAGGGGTTGGTTCTCTTAGGATCCCTACCCTATATATATATATATATATATATATATATATATATATATATATATATATATATATATATATATATATATATATATATATATATATATATATATATATATAGGATTTGGTTCAAATGAGAACCTTTCCCCAAATTGAGAACTGAGAGAACCATTCTGGGCCACACATTTCTCTAAGGCAAAAAATTTTTTTTTTTTTTTTTTTTGCAAAAATCGCTGCTTTATATGTAAGAAATTTTTTTTTTTATTTTTTTTGTATTTTTTTTTCAGTATACACATGTGTATAATTATGTGTATAATGCAATATACACATATGTATAACTGAAATATACACATATGTATAGCTGAAAAATGCTATATACACATATGTATAATTGCTATATACACATATGTATAATTGACATATACACATATGTATAAATGAAAAAAAATACAAAAAAAAATAAAAAAAAAATTCCTTGCATAAAAATGTGCGATTAAAGCAAAAAAAAAAAAAAAAAAAAAAAAAATTTTTTTTTTTTTTGCCTTTATATGAAATGTGTGGCCCAGAATGGTTCTCTCAGTTCTCAAATAGGGGTTGGTTCTCTTAGGATCCCTACCCTATATATATATATATATATATATATATATATATATATATATATATTCGTAACTTTATATATAACATTCTATTTGATTGGCCTCAATATATGTAAACAAAATATAACTAGCCCACTTAACCCAATAAAAAATTTAACAGTGAGTTTAATAGTAAAACCATCAGTCATCAGGTGACAGTCTTGAGTTATTTATGGTATTAGTCGTCTATTTCTAATCATCGCTTGATACCACCCTACGTCACAATGCAACAATTGTTCTCTGCGTTAACTGATCGCCTCACTAGTCTCAACTTAAGCCTCATCCTTGGACACTCGGATCTCAATATTAGTGTTACTATCGGACAGTTCGACCTTAGTTGTCACCCGACAATGAAATAATCGAAGGAAACATCCCAATTTTATGGTTATTAAAATTACTATCCGCTCGATTCTCGCTCGGAAAAATTTGCGCTCGATGAATGCTCGCTCAGTTTTTAACTCGATTGTAAATGAGCCGCTCTGCTCGGTTCGATTTGTAAACGAGCCGAGCACGAGCAAAGCTCCGCTCAAATCGGCTCGGCTCGTAAACAGCCCTAGTGGTGACTAGTGAAGATAATTACAAAGGAACTTATTTTTCTTAGAGTGATGAATAATCACGAATCTAGATCATTCAAACATTGTATATGAACATGATCTTCCATCATCCTCTGAATGATGGGACCCATCACCACCCATATATTATCCATGCTTAAATTATACATCTATCTATTATTATATTATCTTGTACATTAAAATGCATAACGTGTGTGTTCTTAATTAAAGATATTCCTCACATATGTGGGAATTGTTTGTAGCATATATAGTCGATCGACTTATTTAATAAAAACCAGTGAGTAACCTGCACGTTTCAGCGGAACCGAAAATTGCCTCAAAATGTATTAATTTATTGCGATATAAAATACATCCAAAACTTTTTATTTAAATGATATATTAAATAAAGAATACTTGTAACAAGATGCTATAAGTATTCTCATCTCAAATTGCATCAAACTATATGTATTCATTAATTTTTTTCTATGCATGCTCATCTTCTAAAAATGATTAGTAAGATAGTAGGATGCACAGTGAACCAGACTTTGTTAAAATGGTAGCATACAAAAACTGTGTCAATTGTAAAATGATTTTTTTTATTTGGGTACTACAAGGATTAAGGGGTTATAAGTACAATGCATAAATATATAGAGTCTAATATAGGGTTTAGGAAACTTAAGCCCGCATAAAGATAGATAATTGGAGATGGCTAAGTCAAACAGAAGCTTTCTAATTTGGTCGTTGAATCCGGTGATCATATACTTTAGGTCATATTAGGCATGTTTACTTGTAAGAATATTTATACACGTGGTCCTTTTAGAATTCAAACCGTTACCTCATGATTAAAAACACAACTTTCAGTATTGATTTCTTAATTTCTATATAGTATGATCAAGTTTATAAATTGTAATTATAAAGTACCTAATTCTATATAGAAGATTATAATAAAAGATGTAGCATTATGAATTGTTTTCTATTTAATGTGTTCAAAGTAATTTTAAAATTGAATGTAATGAGGTTTCTTAGCAATCTCTTAACTCTTGACTTTCTTTTGATTAAATATGGTGTTCTAAAGACATATTTGCCCCATAAAGGTAGTTATTTTATGCATTATGTGTTGTACCATAAACAACTAAACTTATACTCCCTCCGTCCCATTAGAAGTGTCTTAGTTTGAAAAACACAAAGTTTTAGGCACATTAAATGATTGCTTTTTTTGCTTGCCAAATGACAATAATACCCTTGTCATATGTGGGTCCATTATATTCTTTGTTTATTTTAGTTGTGTTTTTAAGGGTAAATTTGGAAGTTGGCTAATAATTTTTTAAAGTGGACACATGAAATGGGACAAATAAAAAAGGGAATATGGACACTTCTAATGGGACGGAGGGAGTAACTCCTAAAATTTAAGAAATCTTTAGGAAATGCTTTAGAATATAGTATAGATTAAATACTTATTAAAAGTAAAATACTTGTTTTTTCTTAATAAATTGAAAACTTCTCATTTAAGAAAAAAGATACGTTATTTTGATTTTATACGATTATTTGTGTTATGTTTATTCAAATTAAAAGTCAAACAAATAAGAATGAAAAATTACATATCGCTGGACACGTGTCACAATTTCATAAAGATTACATTAATAAAAGTTATAAAATACTCTCTTTATACAATTTTGAGACATACGCGCCATGTACGAGAATTAAAAAGAAATCCACAAATGTAAATAAATCGATTCAAATCGTAATCTCTAACAAAAGTATGAATCGTGACTTTTTGTATAATCCTTTGTGTAGTCTTGAGGAAAATCTTGAATCTCATTTTCATGTAATCTCCTTATACATATCTAAATTGACTCTAATCAAAATCTTCAAAATGTCAAGTCTTCAACTAGGTCTTTTTGTAGTATCCTTAACTGCAAGAAAGAACAAACAAGTAATTACGGTTGAGGCTGGGGTACGTGTTCAATACGTTTCTCTTAAAATAGATTTCATGCATCTACTTAAGATAACGTGTTTGTCTCTTAGGGTACAACAGCTGAAACAGGCTGTATTGTCGGAGAAGGTGTAACCTCGCGTATTTTCAAATCGTTTTTTTTTTTTCATTTTACGTAATAAAATTCCATTTGTCTCCATTTATATATTTATTTATTAAATCGTTAAGAATTTATAACCCTTATTTAAGATAAACCATTTAAAAAAAAAAAGAAAAAAAAACGATCCCATTCTAGACTTGAACCCCATATTCAGTAGTAACCCGACCCGTTAAGATTTAAATCAAAACTAAATCCATTATAATTTGGAATGGATAATGCATATCTATTACATAAATCTTGATCGCATAATCAAACGAAAGGTATCTGCAGAGTTTTTATTATCGATAACAACATCAATAAGTCGGTTAATTATTTAATTTTCGAGATAAGCATAAACCGGGTTTTAAATCAAAGATATACATCATCCAATTCGAATCTCTCCCTATAAATTGATCCTACACCATTCATGAGACACCTATCGCCTCTTAAACCCCCTGATTTATTATTGTTCTCGTTGCCTTTGTTGTCCGGAATCAAACCTGTGAAGCTCGACTTCTGTTCTTCGTTCATTCATCGCGTCTGGTATGTTATTGTTCGATTAATTCCTGTTATATGGTCGAAAATAATCACTGATTAAAAGCCCTAATCGTAATTCTGTTTTGAAGTTCGTTTCTGGGTTAATTGTTTAGGTCAAGGGTTAGGGTTTGGTTTATGATCAATTTGGGGAAGATGACCTGCAGCAAATCTGCTTATAAATAATCTGATCGGAACAAAAACCAACTGGTTGCGTAGACCAGCTGGTTTGTTTGTTTGTTTAACAAGCCAAAGACCCAGGTTCGATCCATATCAGAACCAGGTTTTGGTGTTTATTTTTTTTTTTTTTAAAAAGAAGTGATCTGCAATTGTTGCTTATAAACGTTTTAACTGGTTTAACAACCAACTAACTGTGTAGATCAGATGGTTGGTTGTCTTGTTTACAACGTAAAGGTCCCGAGTTCGAGTCCTTTGAGACCCGGGTTGAGCACAATTTTTTTTAAAAAAAAGCTGAATATTATATATTTATTGTTATTTAACTTGTTTTATTCATAACTAATTCATAAAAATTCCCTTTTTAACGATTCAAAAGCCAAAATTTTTCTAAAATTATTTCTAATCTAATCGATCAAAGATATAAAATTTTCGAGAAAAAAATATATACTTTTTATATTTTATCCTTTAATCTTTTGTGTAAATAAATGTTTTAAATACAAAATAAATAGACAATATTTTATAGAAATATATTTTTCATAGTTTTAAAAATTATATCTTTTAGTCTATGTAAAAATTAATAATGGTTTAAATATTATTATATTTTTCTTTAATATAGCATTAACAGTTAATCGTCTTTCCCAAAGCTAGGAACCCTAATCGATCGACCTAGAAAAAAACAGTAGATTTTTAAGACGTGTTTATTCTTAGACTTTGTTTGCATCATTTAGGTTGATTCCTCGTGAATCAAATTGCTAGTTGATCGTTGTGTTGTGGATACTTATTTGCTTGCTAAGGTGAGTTTACATATCCCCACTTTTTACTGTTTTCAATGTTTTTTTTTGGGTGAAACATGTTTTAATCTTGTGCAATTACATTTACGCATTATACAATAAACTCATATACTTGTGAACTGGTTGTGGTATATATAGTCCGACACAGTACATTCATTAACTTTGATCAAGCCGCCTGTGTAGATTATAGCGCTATAGGTCTGACAAGCCCATCCCCCGCATAAATTCAGGGATGATCGAAACAGTAACATTTAACTAACTTGCGAGTTGGGTCTTAGTCGACACAAGGTTTGATTGTACAAAACAATGACTTGAGCTACCAGTAGATCATGTTCACGTATCTTTGATTGTTTTCTGTCACAGTAATTGCTACATTAAGTCTTATCACTATTTTATTTAAAACTTATGTAATCTCACCAACTATTTATAGTTGACTCCCTCCATTTTCCAAACTTAACATGTTTCAGGTATTCAGTTGCTTGGAAGTTTTAGCGTTTTCTTGTGGATCACATAGGAGTTGAAGCGTTAGATTCAATTTAATTAAACTTGTTATTGTTGTTTGAACACATTTGATTCGTATGTAATGTTTGTAATTTATTAATTAATCAAAACATTTATCAGTCACCATGAGCTATTGAGCAATCGTCACTACGTGGCACCCCGATGTTTCCGCCATCGGTTGGGGTGTTACAGAAGGCCACACACCCGAGGTTATACTGGGTAAAATTATAGTGTTAGAACTTGTGGAACGGATATGGATGTGATGTAACTAATTAAAGACTACTCCTCTCTATATTTCCCCAACATATGGATCTTCAAATAATCATCTCTTCTCCAAAAATTCTTTTAAGGATATTCTTATATATATTCCTTATGTATCTCGTGTATATAAAATGAGACACAAAGCCTACACATTTTACAAGAGTAACGGGTGGCTGAAGGTTTTAACTTACTCAAGAGTGATTTCACTAATGAAGGGATATGGAGCCTAATTCTTGCGAAAACGGCATCCCTATCCCACTTTCCAATAATCCAAGCGCCAGCCACAGTCCGCGGAAGAAACCATCTCCTATCCGTGGACATGTCTGACGGACCTAGCCCCGCGATGGGAAATGTTTCACATGTCATACAACTTCACAAATCAGTACCTCAGGAGAATAGACGCGCGTACATACACGCGCGGAATGTTCTTTCATCACCAGCTTTTGGTACGAGGTACGAAAGATTAAGGATTGAGAAGATTCACTCAGATCTGGGGCAGAGTATGCGCCAACCACATGGCGACACGTGTTACGGTCAGTCCAACCACTGTTGAAGTGAACAACGACTTGACTGTTCCCATGCTTCCACCATGCTGCTGTCTACAGTACTCAGAATACATGCTTACCTGCTGTGACAACCGGCAAAATTGTCGTAATTCCGTACTAATTAATTAATTAGTTAATTAATATTTAATATTAATTAAGTGCAATTTTAAATTAATTATATTAATTTGGCCTTTAGAGAATAGCAAATTCCCCATAGGATGCATAGGAATGCAATTGTTTAAGTTGATGCACGACGAAATCGCGTGCAAATGTATTTATCCGGAACGGACGTTGGTAACTACCCGGTGACAAATAAAAATCTAGAAATGGTCCCAAACACCTGGGATATAAAATAAAGGGGTGTTCTCATAAAATATTATGTGTTTTGGAACACCAAAACAATAAGTGAAAACTCCAAATACAAATCACCCGGTAATGAATAAGGTGCGCGTATCGCACCCGATACGCGTATAACTCGTAATTTCACCCAACCGAAGCCTAAATAACTTATCAACACTTAAATTAGACTATGTTTAAAGGTTATTAAGGCTGATTATTATGTCCAAATAATGTGCGATTAAAACCCGAATAAAACCCGAACGACACCCGGATAATACCATCTTAATACAAATATTAATTTGTAAATGTTTTAACAAATTGACCCCACATTTTAAGACCCCATAACCTGCCCATCCCTTGAGCCCCATGCCATCCCACTCTTCCATGGAATCTTGTTGAATTTTGAGTCCATGTTGTTGAAATATGAAAGATTCTTGCATGTGTGTTGGAATAAGTAGGTGTAGTATTTATAATCTAGTGTTTTAACAAGTTCCACACAACCAAAAACCTGCCCAAAATTTCGTGAGCCTCCTCACACACACACACCATTACAATATTTAATCCATCAAAACCCATTTCAAGTCATAAAAGCTTGTTTTGATTCTGGCAGATTCGTAATGTCATCTTCCACAGGCCATAACTCTTTCATTTCTACTCTAAAATGAGTGATTAGCCCCTTCAAAGAAACCTCTATCCAGTCCCTGAAGATCCCCACCGTTTTCATACAAATCCAATAGGTTCTAGGCCTCCAAATCGTCCATGGAAGACGACTGCGCAGCTTCGGATCTGCTGTCACAGCAGGTCACAGTTTCGGACTTTGAAGAAGCTACACACCTCCAAACGCGACGATTCTTTTTCCTACCTCCTTGGACTTCCTCGGGCTTCAACTGGATCAGAAGTCCCTGAGTATTTGACCTGAGAAACTTTCCTTCCATCATTTGTTTTCTTCCCTAGTCTTGAACTAGTGGTAAAACTCTATGCTTTTCTTGTTCAGTACTTGTTGTATCTGTGTAGTCTTGCAAGTTGTACATGAAGGGAGTTAAACAAAGGTTGTAGACATAAGATTTGTATATTGTTACGAGACTAAAATGGATGGTCATAAAAATGTATAAGGGCCATAGGTGTTGGTGATGTTGTTCTTAATGTTTTTGTAGTAAAAATGCTAATATAATCTTATATATGTTAAAACTCTAAAATAATATTGAAAACTAATGTTCAATCATGATATAATATATGTTCTTACAAGTTTAACAAATACTTATATATGTGTGTATTAAAGCCGTGAGTTTTTATAACATTTTTAGAGATTTTTGTAGTTTTTAAAAGTTCACATAAGTTTATGTTCAAAGATGTTTTGAGTAGTTTTTGTAAAAGTAACTTGAACATACTTAAAAGTGATTTTAATCAACATAATATGAACATCTAAAACATAATAACATGATGGAACTTATAAATGATACAAGATATGAAAACTACATCTTTAAAGAAATTTACTTTAAAACTCTAAAAATGGACATATTGGACATCTTGGATTTAACACACCAAATACATATAATATTATCCCTAATAAGAGTGTTATGGACTTTTACTAGTATGGAACCATAATAATAATTCATATGGACAAATTGATAAAAACAAGTTTACTAGTTTTGTGTAAAATAGTCACTTTTGGAAGATGTAGGTGGAAAATGTAACTTTTGAAAGTTAAAAGAATTAATTTGTAACTTTAAGAATTAAGGGGTATAAAATGACATTTTGGAAACTTGGATATAAAAATGTAACTTTGGAAAGTTAGGTGTAAAAAGTGGAAAATGTTAACTTTCCAAGGTTGTTTTGTGAAGAATTTGTAAACTTACAAAAGTATATTTTGTATAAAATGCATTTTTATAAAATAAGATTTTATAAAAATATGAATTACTAAACATATTGGGAAGAATAGAAACAAAGGTTTTTATAATAAATTGGTAATTTAAAGACTTGATGAAAAGTTGCATAAAACTGAACACTTTTATATTTATGGGAATATAGAAGTGTTGGAGCATTTTAATTGTACGTAATCAAGTCTTGACTTTTAAAATACAAGTATTGTTAGTTTCCAAGTAAAATATGTAGAAATTAAAAGTTTATTAATTTCAAGGAAATACATTGATGGAAACGTTAGGAAAAATAACGATGCATACATATATGTATTGTGGACGTAGGAAAAATAATATTACGACGACAAGTATTTATTCCTACAAAAATATATACACATAACTTGTATTATTCGGGATATGAAAATATATAAATACACAATCAGGTGTAACGTAGTTATACTACGGGCATAATGTACAATGGACGAATAAGTATATATTGTATAACTTCCTACAAGATACGTATGTACATTGTTGCGTCTCATATGGACATGAAAATATGCATATTTTATGAACTAAAATATATAATTTGGGTGATAATACATGACACTTTCCTAAGTGTTGAAAATCTTTCCTAAGTGTTGAAAATCTATTCATGGGAGAATTAACGTATATAATCCACAAAGATTTCACGTTTAAAACGAGCTTGTAAACTTGACATCGTTCGAATCGACGAGATCCTAATATATTTATTTAATGGGAAAATAAATATATGGTAAAGTGAGTCGAAACGAGCGTTGAAAATATAATATCAAATCGACGAGATCCTAGTATATTTATTTAATGGGAAAATAAATATATGGTAAGGTGAGTCGAGTCGAGTGTTGAAAATGTAATATCGAATCGACAAGATCCTAGTATATTTATTTAATGGGAAAATAAATACATGGTAAGGTGAGTCGAGTCGAGTGTTGAAATGTAATATCGAATCGACAAGATCCTAGTATATTTATTTAATAGGAAACTAAATATATGGTAAGGTGAGTCGAGTCGAAGGTTGAAAATGAGATATCGACAGACAAGACCCTAGTATAATTATTTAATGGGAAAATAATTATATGGTAAAGTGAGTCGAGTTGAGGATAATGTAAAACGAGTTAGTTAATACGAAAATATAAATGTAACTTATAACAAGGGAAATCCATCACCAACGGACCTAGGACATACATTTACTTAAATGGGGAATTGTGCACACATAGTGGTATTGGGAGTGGGATGTACAACTTGCCGGAAAACACTCTCTATAGACTTAGTGACTTATACGCACTAGGACGTTCGTAGGTGCTTGACCTTGGACTTGCTATTCTCTGCTATTTAATTGCACGCTGTACTTCAGGTGAGTTTCATGGCCCCTTTTTACTGTTTTACTCTGGGGGAAAGATATGTTTCTCAAATGTTGTTACATGTCAAAATGTTTTTAAATATTAACATGTGATAAGTGACATGACGAGTACTTAGGTTTTGTTGTTTGTACGCCACTCGGGGTGAGTCCTCGCTACTGTAACCATTTACTCGTGTGTTGTGGGTGTTGAAATCGAGAACCGAAGGAATATTTGGATAGTACTATTGGTGTCTGACAAGGCCCACCCCTAATCGATAGCGTCGATTATGCAACTGTGTATGCCAGCGGTGCACGTATTCTGAACTAAGTTGTTATTTTCCGAGAAACAACTTCTGCTCGCGGGGCATTATTATTAGTCTTGGATTGGTTATGGGCTTAAGGAATTGCTCGTCATATTTTTTATAGGAGTTAGCTACTCACTACAAAGGTCACTACTTATTTTGTTCCACTAATAATGTTGTTGTTGAAATGTTGTTGTTATGGAACTAAAACCTGTGAACTCACCAATATTTTATATGTTGACGTCTTTTTAAACATATCTTTCAGGTAACTAAGTGCCGAAAAGATATGAGGCTAGAACGGTGGAATTTGGAATATCGGACTCTTGTCGGGGGTTTCATCTACATTTACCATTGGGTTGGGACATAAATGGAAAACCCTATTTTTGAATATTATGTTGTTGTTCTGTGTAATATTTGAGACAAGATACTTAATTTCGACATTTTAATAAATAATCTTTTCTAATTAAACATGGTTTGTGTTAATCTTGACTTTGATATACTTTCGAGCGTTGCGCCACGTGTTTCCGCCATTGGCATGGTGTGACACCTGCTGTCAAACGTCACGTCAGACGCCAGCATGTAAGTCAACCATGCAGTGTCAGATCAGCATGTCGTCGGCGCCCTATCAGAGGGCGTCACGTGTCATTTCGGCGGAGCTGGTCAACCGCTCATGACGTCAGCAAGTACGGTCTAGTATTTCCCGCCATTTTACTGGGCCAATCACCTCAAGCCCAGATGGAAGCCCAGATTAGAAGTGGCTCTCGTGGGCCGTTTCACTTGGCCCACGACATCTCCTATAAATAGAAGACCTCAACTCCTTCGCAAAGGATTCGAAAACTCATTACTTGTACTCAAGAGCTAGATTAGCAATATTTCTTGTAACACTTTATACACTCCAAAGTAACAGACAATCGGCTCTTAACAATGGACGTAGGTCATTAACGACCGAACCACTTATATCTGGTGTTCTTACCTTCAACACACACACACTCTTTCTTACTTTTCGGTTCGGGTTTAACTAACGATGTGGGTAAAGGGTAACTCTTGGACTAACAAAGGTATATAACCACACGGTGATTAGTCCTAATCACCGTTATACTTATTTTTTCTTCATTGGCGCCATCCAACGTCTAGAACAAACCTTCCACTCATCTTTTAACCCACCCATGGCAGAGCCCAACCCCAACACATATGTCACTAACCCAGCCGAGGACGTTGACGTCCAACTCGGTGGGAACCAAGGTACCCCAGCCGCTATCACCAAGCAATCCACTTCTCGGTCTGAAAGGAGAGAGACATTGTAGCCTCCAAGACTGAGCTCTAGACACCACAAAGGCGTAAACCCCAATATCTCGATCTGAAAGGAGACCTAAACCACTTAGACACATCGGCTGAGATGCCAATCGCCACCGTAGGTCCCCGAATGACCACCGCACAAAACTATGTCTTCTATAGCCTCTCGGAGGCCATCATCAAAACGAGATTCCACATCCACAATAAATTGAGGTTGACAAGTCCGCAAACTAAGAAGTAGCTTATCAACCCCCATGCGTGATCTGAGCAGGAGGAGTTCACTTTGGGGGTCCCTAAGGAAAGGCAAGAGTTTCATAAGGTCAACCACACCCGAGGCCCGTCGTTCTGCCAATTCTCCAATAAAGCTAGGATCTCGGCTAACAGCCCCACCAAGGAGCTTAAACCCTCTCTGGTCTACCAATCCCTCTTGGGCAAAACTCATCCTGCACTTTCAGCCCATCGCACATCGGCCAAAATACCTTTGTTTTCTTAATATTGAGATGAAGCCCCAGGCATGGCCCTTCCGCGTTGATGATGTCTAAAGCTTTAGCAACCTTAGATGCATTGCCTATAATCGTCCCATCATCCAGGTACCAAGCATGAAATGGGAGGGTGAGGTGTTCTTGAACTCGCAGGATAAGGGGGTGTAAGGCTAGAGCAAACAGAAGGGGGCCCAAATGATCTCCTTGTTGCACTCTTGTAGTAGCCCCAATGCGATTGTTACCAACGTATAACCTAGCAGGCTAGCCGTAAAGGAACTGGACCCCTGATAGATAGACGGGCAACGCTGGTGGACCTCTTATAGAAAAGCTATGCGGTCAATTGTGTTGAAAACATTGGAGAAGTCCACTGTTAGCAGAGCCAAAGAACCATTCGCATGAAAGGAGTTGAGGAACGAGTTCACACTGTGAAGCATCGCCCCTGTCCCATTTGATTTCCCCACCCCAAATTTACTATTTCACGGTGTCATGTAAACATTTAAAATTTATAGTAAGGTATATAATATATAGTAATGTAAATCAGAAATGAAAAGTTAATTTAAAAAAATATATATTAGTTTAAAGTGCTATTAAACTCTTAATTTAAGGTATGTCTCCTACTTTAGCCTTTAGGTGGAAGAGATATCTTGAGCAAATATTGCTTTTACACCACCTTCCTCCCCCTATCTTGACTATGTCTTTATTTCATTTTATATATTCGTTCTCTATCATCACGATGTTTTAAAATATAAAAAAACAAAGAAACAGTTTTTTGAGTTGCTATAAAAGGAAGAGAGGTCACACCTAACATTGGTACATCAATTTCAAAGCCGGTTATCAACATATATATGTTAATAATGAAGATGACTGGAAAAAAACGTTTGTGATGTTGTTTCATCAACATGGGAAGAAGGAGACGCAAGTGATCAACACTCAACACAAACATATCATGCTGAGAAAAAACTCAAGTTATTCGGGGTTGAGCTACAATCAGCTGCCGAGGACGGGGAAGAAAGCGTGAATTCTTCTTCATCGACAACATTAACAGAAAAGAATCAGCTGCTTCCTACAAAGAGATTTGAGTGCTGCTATTGTTTCAAGGAGTTTGTGAACTCGCAAGCGTTAGGAGGTCATCAGAATGCACACAAGAAAGAACGATTGAAGAAAAAGTTGCAGCTACAAGCAAGAAGGGAAACGGAAAGAATCAACTACTACCTCAAGTTACCATATTATGATCATCCAGAAGATGCAGGTATTAGTTTTAGTCAGCAGTACTGTGATGATCATCATCATCTATTAATGCCGTTTAGGGAGCCATGCCGCCGTTTTACTCTTACGCATCATCATCATGTAGATAGGCCCTCACCCTCACTTGCTGCTTTAGATCTTCAGTTGACTTTCCGCTCCAACTCCATCATATAATAATTCATTATTTCATGGTGATCATACTTTACGCATGTAAATTAATATTCAAACATTTGTTTTTATATTATACATCAATTAATGAAGAGAGGACCATGCATCATAGATAAACTACGCGCATTGCGGCGGAGTTAACAATACAGGGCAAAAACATAATTCAAACCTTAAAACGATTAAAAAATCAATATGTAAGGTGTATGTTTGTGTGTGTGTGTAAGCACAAGCACTTGTGCTTCGTAGTGGGGTACTTTTTTAAAGTCTACAAAGAGACATCATAGCATGCTACGTTCTATATACTACATGCAATTTGACATACATGCCGGAAAAAAATGAAGTAGCGGTTTGACTCATTAGCAACTATTATTATACTAATAGTCCCACTCAATATGTAGAAAGTGCCAAATCTGGAGAGATTATTGAGGAGAAGAAAGATTTATAAGATCCACAATAGTAACCTGCAAAGAATCATACCCATAATTTTTTCCACATGATAAAAGCAATGCAATAAAAGTGCTAATCAAGTGCATCATAAATTTTTATCAGTGGCATCGAAAAGTGACATTGGAAGTTAGGTTAGTTGAAAATATTCCACATAAGACCTCCCAACCTGAGAACTTTATAGACGTGTACAGATCCGTTTTTATCTAGGAATCGAACCCCAAACCGGTTCGTGTCGAATTGGTTTCGGTTCGGTTCGGCGCCGGTTTTGCCGGTTTGAAAACTAGTTTTAGTTCGGTTCAGTTTGGCTTCATAAACCAATTCATGCACACACTTTTTTTTAAGAAAAGGCATCACAATTTATTTGTCTTTACGTAAAGTTCAACTTTTATTGATTTTTACAATCTTTTTAAGGTATATATATGTATATAGTTATATGTGTAGAAACCTTTTTATATAATTTTGTTACATATAAATTATTTTATATAAAATTGAATTTTTTTTTAATAAAATGTAGTAATTACTTAATTTCTTTTGATACCCTTCTCGAATGCTTTAGAATCACATAACCAAGGTTCTGAAGTTACGAGATGCATTTCTGACGAGCTATCACCGTAATGAGGTAATTGATGACAAAATGGGCCTATTGTGTGGTTCAGTATGAGGTAAAGACAAGTAACTAATTGATGTGGGCCGAGCGGTCTACGTTGGCACAAATCATTTTTTATCCATGATTGAAATTTATTATAAAATCACAAGGGTACCAAATATGTTTATGAAGATTATGTTATTTTAATAATAATAAAGTTGTTTGAATATGATAATTAGAATGTTTTATGCATTAAAATAACCATTGATTATCTTCTAGGGGCATTTAGGGAATAAAAGTGGTAAAATTTAGAAAATTGTAAAGAAACTTTTGTTATACCATCTTAACTTTGGACAATTTGAACATATTTACCCATGCATCTTCCTTTATAATATAGTATAGCTTTATTTGTTTATCATTGTATGTGGCCACCCTATATATTATTTTGCATTCTTTAGTTACTGAAAGAAATTAAGATATAGAATTAGTATCAATATATCTATCTATATATATATATATTGTAAAGAGAGAAATCCTACATGTCATTTATTTAGGTATTCTCTTCTTTGAGAGATGTCATATATGATCATATGTGGCACCTACTACACCAATTAAAAAAACAAATAATATATTAAAACATAATCTACTAAATTTAAATATTAAACATTTATTATTTTCTCTCTCATGTTTCCTCCCATAACTTTTAAACGTTAATATCTTTTATATACGAGATTTTTTGAAGAAAACATTTACACCAAATTAACGAGCGTTTTATTATCTTTCCAACGAGTATCATAGTGCTATATAAAAAGACGGAGAAAAAAACGACTATTTTTTGTAACCCGACAGGTATTGTGTCGGGTTTGGGATTAGTTTAAAAAAAATTGTGGGTTTGGGTCGGGTCTGGGATTAGGTGATGCCCGACCCCATTACCCGAAACCACATACCCAAATACCCGAACTATATACACGATCATATACCCATGAATTTTTTAACGCATCACATAACCCTTAGACTAATGCAGTCGATATTTGCAATATACGTGCACCATCATAAACTAAAAACAACTTTTTTTTCTTATTTCATGTTAGTTCTTTTTAGAATGACCGATTACAGTTTTCCTGCATGTAACTGTAAAACGCATCAGTCTATTCCATATGTAAAATTGATATGTTATATTAGATATTTCAACCCGGAACGCTCCCGGGATAAAAGCTAGTATAATTATATATGTTGCTTGATCCCTAGGGTTTCTTTAGAAAGAACCGAAGATTAGGGAACCTTTCTTTAATTTCATGATCTTTTGGTTTATTATTTACCAGGTTATATCTTGGAGTTTTCTCGGAGTAGTCTGATATGATGTGACAAAATAATGTGTGTTACAATATAGCATAAAAGTTAATGCACTATAATATCAATTTTAGTCATGTGAGGAATAATAATGAAAATGTATAGTAAAAAGACAATTTACGTTTGGATGAGGAGCAAAGGCAAAAACAACCATTACAAAGCGTGATTGAGATAGTGGTGTTGAAGGTGTAGCTTTTTAGAAATATTTCTTTTGACTTTTCTGCTCTAAATGAGCACATAACTTCCATTTCCAATATCATTTAGTGTAAAAACAATATCTTTTAGAATAACACGTTAAGTTTGTAACAAATATCATGCGTTGTAAAAGTAACCCAAAGTTTAAAACAATAGATGAAACCATAGAGTTTTCTAAATACAAAAAACATAAGTGAAAAATAATGATTAAAAGAAATACCCCTGAACACAATATATGTAAGGGAAGTCCTTTGATATTGAAAACACGTATGAAAATATAAAGTGATGCATCAGAATACTGAAAACTTGAAGCAGAAGACAATATTTCAGTCTCTTGTAAAAAAAAGTAGCTAAATACTCTAAATGAAGTCATCAAAAATAAAGAATGGTGTGTGGGTTGGGTTTGCCGTCCCGTGGTACTAACTAGTCGATTTTGTGGTATATTCTCTAATATGCTCCAAACGTATATACGCCATTTCTCATGTTGGCGATTGTTTCGTCTAATGAGACACTTATAGATGTGAAGAAGAAGTTTGTGTTGTATGCACGGATCAAAGAAACCATGACATTTGATCAAAGAAACCATGACGTTGCTCTTGATTAACACAATAACCATGATGTTGCTTTTAATTAACACAACATTTGTATGATTGTAATTTTTAACCGTAAACTTTTATTACATATACAACAACTTTTAAAGTAAAAGTCACCATGTATTCTTGCTTGACAATTATTTAGGTTTTGCTAATGACCGAGTCAGGCACGAGTGGGATTATGCATATTCCTTTGATTTGAGTTTAATTATGTTAGTCAAATTTTTATGTATTACTGTTGTATCAGATAAAAAGTTATTTAATAGTTGTATTAAATTTGTCTGGCAAATTTAATGAGATTATATTAAGTTATTTATCATAATTTGTTTGACTTTAAAAATATAAGTTAATAAGTTATTTAATAACCAGCTGGGCTAGCCCAGTTGGCCACCTCAATGAGGATTAGGAAACATAACCTAATGGTTGTGGGTTCGAATCTAAGGGGGGGAGGGTTTACCCACATTTGTGGGGTTCCCGCCCGGGTGTTCCCGGTTCGATCCACGGAGCATGTCAAAACATGCGAAGCCTTCGGGCGAAGGGTTGAAAAGCCTGCTTGCACGGGGGTCGAATCAGGGTGGGTAAGGTCGTTGGCATGCGTCTTACCCGGGTGATCTAGCCGTCCAAAAAAAAAAAAATAAGTTATTTAATTGTTGTATTAAATTTGTCCTGCAAATTTAATGAAATTACAATTTTACCCTTATAGTGAATATGAAATGACATTTTTATCCATTCAAAACAAATTATATAATAGTGTGTGTATATATATATATATATATAGGTAGAGGATCCTGTAGAAAAATGATTTTATGTAGGAAGTGTAGGGAAGAGTTATGGCCCGTAGATCAAATATTGAGATTAAGGGCATTTAAGACTTTTTAACCATTTTTTAAATCTCCCAAATCCCACTAATTTAGCAAAATTGATTCACAATTCAAATCAATTATCTGGTTATTCCAACTTAATTTTAAATATCATCACACCAAAATTACTGAATACTACCAATTTATCAATCAATTGCTCAATTATACCACAAACCCACAATTATTATATCACTTTTTTTCGGGTCTTCAATCATATCAATTCGTACGATCTCGATCACATAAAAGAAATAACAGGCGGTGTTTTAGAAAATCAAAGTGTTTTTTTATAACATTAAAAATGTTTTGATAACATCAGAAGTGTTTTATGTAAAATTTTTAACAATATAAGTCTTTTAGATAACTGAATGTTAAATCTGTTCAAATGCTAACAAAAACTTCTGATGTTACACTGTTATAACAAACAAAACATTCATTATGTTACAGTGATATTATGATGTTTTAACCCTTAACACAAACAATGATATGTAAAACACTTCTCATGTTACAATAAGACACTTCATATGTTACAATGTTTTTACAACAACACACTGTTTTGTTTTTTAATCCACCACACAAAAATTCCCCCGCTTCTTAAAAAAAATATGTTAATAAGGGTGGGGATCGTTTATTGTTTGGTTTTTGATTTTTTTTCAATTCAAATGTGAAGGTTTAAGAAAGAGACAGAAAAGAAAGGATGTTGAGCATGACTTTAGGAGAAGTTAAACAGTTTGTTTAATTAAAATAATAGAATGTCAGTTTTCTCTCAATTAAAACACTTAGTGGACAAATTTACTCCCATCTATTATAAGAATTAATTAAAATCTAAACAATGTTATAGATTTAATCTCAACCATCAATTTTCTAGATCCAGTGGATCAAAATACTTCTTACACTTCCTTCAAAAAAACTATTTTACTACAGGAATATATATATATAGGGAGAAAACCCTAGTTCCCAAGCGTTTCAGGGCCTGAAAATTGTAGGGCATGTAATGTACAAGTTTTTAAGAGTTTTGAGCAAAAAAAAAATCAAAAAAACGTCGAGCGATTTTTTTTTCAAAAAAATAAATAAGTCATGCACTGTTACATATGCTACACTTATAACATATCTAACACTGCATAACTTATTTATTTAAAAAAAACGCTCGGCGCTTTTTTGATTTTCAGGCCCTAAAAAGCTTGGGAAGTAGGGTTTTCTTGGGTTTTCACAAATTTTTGAGGTTTTCATTTTATCCTTGCCCTATATATATATATGGTTTAGGTTCCTGTACAAAGGACATATTTCGTGAGAAGTGTGAGAAGGATTAAGAATTGACATGTAGGCATCATGTTTTGGATTTATGAATGATGTTTTAGGTTGTTTTAACTTAAAAAAACACCAAACACAATAATCTAAAACACAATGCAATGTATTATAGTTATTAAATTTAAAAAACAACTAAAACACACTACTTAACACTTAAAACACACTGTTTAATGTTCATAGCATGGTGTTTTAAATTTTAAGCCTAAAATACATTGTTTTTGGTTTTTAATTGTTATGTTTGGTGTTTTTCTAGGCAAAACAATCCAAAACATCATGAATAAGTTCAAAAAATGATGCCTAAGTATCAATTTTTAATCCTTCTCACACTTCTCACGAAATATAGCCTTTGTACAGGAACCTCATACATATATATATATATATATATATAATGGATTCTATTTTAAATTATTTGTATATGTCTTACATAATTTTCTAGGCCGAGGTTCTTTCTGGAAACAACCTCTCTATCTGCAAGAATAAGGGTAAAGTTTGCTTACATCACACCCTCCCCAAACCCTACTTTTAGCTTTGCTATTTGTGGGATTTACTAAGTAAGGTTGTTATTGTTTGTTTACACTAGCAGGAGCCCGCGCGTTGCGGTAGTGCTGTACAATGTTTGGATGTTGCGTTTGGTCAAATTTATGATTTTCGACCCGATTCTACCTGAAAATTCAAATTGAATTATATATAACTTGAATTTATTTTATAAAAGTTACATATATATAATTTTGTTTATTTAGCTAGATTCGAATTCAAACATAAATCAAATTGTAATTTAAATAACCTGAATAACTCGAAAACAGTAACGCTAAACATCCATATTCCACTTGTTACTTTTACCTGTTATATTATAGAGATTCAAACCAACTTATAACTGGATCAAATTTATCCTCTCTTATTGATTAAAAAAGAACATTCCGTTGTTACCCGAAACCATGATGGGTAAAAGTGCATTCTTGCTACTTGTTTGTTAATCTCCACAGACTAATTCCAAAAATTATATAACGAACATGTGAGTTTGTTTGCGGTTAATTTATTGTAGATAGACATACAAAATATAGAGGGTTTAAATTGTGAATGGTGTAATATTATACAAACTAATTTTTTATTTCTTGTTTTTGCCTTTTTTTTAACCTTCAACTATTAATCATTAATTTTTTGTTTTTTTTGTCATTAATTTTTTTTGAAAGCTTTTTGTCATTAATTAATATAAATTAATAGTTATATTAAATTTGTCTTGTCATTCTAATGAAATTACAATTTTACCCTTATGCATAAACATGAAATGACAAGTTTGCCGTCCAGCACCCACTATATAGTAGTATAGATAATTTTCTCTAACGGCACGCAATCCAAGAGTTGATTAAGTGTGACAACAAATTATTAATTTATCACCTTCTAGATAACTAATTAATAGCGGCGAAGGATTGCTTGGGCCAGGTGTGGCCCTGCCCTTCTCCCATCGCCGTTTTTTGGCGCAGTTGTATAAATTTGTAATTTTCGTAGATAAATTAAGTTCAGGTTAAGTCCGCTCCCTTCCGGTTCAAAACCCAAACTTCGCAACTGTTAATTAAGACATATAATAATTGTTAATGGAATTATAAAAGTAGCGGGTGAAAAATATTAGTTAGTATGTGGAAATCAAATAACATTTTTCTTCTAATAAAACAATTTAATTTTTTTTTTAAATTATATATGATGCCTTAATTAGTTTTGCATTATATATATTGTTTTCTTGATATTAAAACTAACTGTATTCCGTAAGTTAGAATGTTCGGGAAGGAAAAAATAGGTTTTTTTTTTTCTTGACAAGCTCGCCGTCTCCTCTTTTTGAATAACTATATTTAAACTTTTAAATTTGCACTTATATCGACAACTTAATTGGTTAACACAGGAAGTTTTACATATCAATATTGTTTTTAAAACTTTTATGATACTTAATTGTGGGTGAGGCTAACGTATAAAGCTTCTTAACGTAAGAAGCGTAAGAAGCAATCTTAGCCATTAGATTAAGAATGCAGATTAAAAACCCTAATCATACTTGGGTTAAACTAACCAAGGGTAAAACAGGAAAAAACCGTCTAATTTTAACAGATCGATTCCAGATCGTTACAACAAAACTAATTGAACACTGATTTTTCATCGTTTTCAGATCAATTCATGTTCAGAATGATTACATAATTAAAAAAAAACGATTACAAAAAAAACGATTAAATAATCATATGAACAATTATGAATCGTAATAGTTGTCGAATACTTTCGATTTTGTTTCAATAAGGATGATTAAACATAAAAATTAGGTTAAAAAAAATTGCAGAGGAAGAAGATGAAGGTGGTGAAAAACAGAGCACTTTTAGATATCAGACGCACTCATCAAGATTTTCAGACGCACTCAGCAAAACTCAGACGCACTCATTAAAAAGTTTGGAATCACTCATCAAGATTTTCAGACGCACTCATCAAAACTCCAGACGCACTCAGGGCCGCCCTAGGGGTGGGCGAACCGCACCCCCGGCCGAGGCCCGTTTTTCTCAAGGGGTTTGAATTTTGATTTTTTTTACTTTTATACATTATATATAAATACATACAACGATAACTTTAGATAAAACATGTGATGCCCCGGTGGTTAAGGGCCTTGCATTACTTGAAGCTGGTTGCAAGTTCAAATCCTTTTCCGTGCATTTTGGCCGTTGAAGTTGTTTTTAATTCCCTTCCAGGCTTCCATGTCATCTTTGCCTTTTTGTTGTTAGTTTGTTTAAAGTTTTACTTTCTGTATAATTTATTAGTTATTTTCTAATACCGTCTTCCTCCTCCATTCCCATAACCCATTACTGCCTCCATCCCCATAACCACCACCGCCTCCAACCTGTAACCCTTAACCGTCTTCCTCCACCCCACCGTCCTCCTCACACCCCACACCCGACCCGCCACCGTCTTCCTCTCCATCCCATAACCACCACCTCCTCCGTCAAACCTTCAACGGATCTTTTTCAAAATTTCCATTCCTAGCCGTTACCTCTTCGGTTCGTCCGTTTTTCTTCTCTGGTTCGTCCGTTTCTCCTAAGTTCGACCGGTTGTTTCTTCCGTTCGTCTTTCTTTATCTCTGATTCATCCGTTTCCTTCTCCTCCTTCGACCGTTTTTCTCTCCGTCTTCCACGTTCGACCGGTTTTTTCTTTGGTTCGCCCCCTCCGTTTCACTTTCGGCAGTTGTACATTTTCCCCTTTTGACCTTTGTACTACACACCACTATAATAATAATAATAATAAAATAATAATAATAATAATAATAATAATAATAATAATAATACTACTACTACTACTACTAATGGGGTAAGGAATTAGGTGGGGTTTCGTTTAGAGGGCGGGCAACCCGTGGTTGCTACCCTCTCCGCCTTGTAACGGGTTTTGCTCGCGTTTCCTTTGCCCCCAAACTCACCTCGAGTTCGGCGGTTTACTTTTCGCACATGGCCCCTGCCAGGAGGGCCCGGAACGTCAAGTCGCGAAGTTCTGCGCAGGGCTCTGCTAATGGCCTGAGGGCCTGCCCTTTTAAACTTTTTCACGATTGTAAAGATGGTTATACCGGGGCATGACGGTTTTTTGCGCCTCCTTGGACACATCCAAAGCACCCACTCAACACAGAAAACCGAAGGCTTTCTCTGAAGGAGGCTATCTCGAGGGATCGGGACCTTTTTCTAGATGTCGGGGAAGTTCTCAAGGAAGGAGATAAATGGTTATGTGGGAGGTGCATGGTGATGCATGCTCTCAGTAGGGGGTGCAAGCATGGCTATGAGGTTATATCGTTCGCCGTGGTCTCTGAAGATGTCGAAGATTTCATTGTTGGGATACGGAAACCATGTCCATCGGTAGATGATGCAAACCCACGTCACCCAACCGGGATGGTTGGGGATGTTGCCCTCCTCGAGCGTGTTTTTTCCCTCCCTATTCAGACTGTTAAAAGCATCCCCCTAGTTGTCATCTGAGGTTTGCTCAAGCGTTACAGGGTTGCTTTACGCAAAGTAGTGGCGTCGCCAGGCTCGGTTGACAATTGGGTCCAATTGTTATTGCTTCCACGGTTAACCCTGCGGGTGGTCAGACCGTCCTCCAGGCAAGAGCGAAGATCAGGGAACAGGAAATCCCTGCAGTGTAGTAGCATCATGCAAGCGTTAGGAGAATGGAAAGATGGGTCTGGGTTTGCGGTCTTGGTTTCTTCCCTTTTGGGATAGCGCGGCGGAAATCTCGGTATCTAGGGGAGAAGCCAAAATGGGAGAGGACAACGAAAGCGAACCTAATATAAAACAATGTCTTCGAAAAGTCAGGACGGGTCATTTCACGGCGGCGGTAAAGGTGTTGTGCTCTAGTGGAGTCGCCCCTCTATGTGAATCGACCATGAAGGCCCTCATTGATAAACACCCAGTGGTGCCGCCTCCATCCTTCCTTCTAACCCTATAGCCCAACCCGCTCTAATCGGTAGATGAGGGTGTGTGCTTAAATGTATCCGATCTTTCCCTAAAGGGACATCCTGTAGGAGGGACGGGATACGTCCCAACACCTATTGGATGCTATTGGGGGCGAAGGCTGTGTGACTTCCTCGGGTTTGCTAGCGGCCATCACTGAAGTTGTAACCTATGGCTTGGGGGCCTGCCCTAAGACGCTTGCCGAGTTCATTG